>VZTL01069811.1:834-12232 GCA_013400535.1 Scopus umbretta
CCTGAGAAAGAGAGAAATGTTTTTTACTTCGAAAGCAGGACAAGGACACAACGCAGACTATTCGAGTTCCAGCTTATGAACTAGCGTCTGTCTCTTCTCCGAACTTTAACAGGCCAAGCTAATCCACTATTTAACTTCATTACAGAGACTATCATGATATTCCACAAATCCTCCACAATAGTGTCTTCCCCAAGGAGACATCCACAGTAACTATTTGGCTACAACATATTAAGACCTGCATTAAAATTCCTTCATTTGCTTTTAGCAACTGCATTAATTTCTGGATTACAGTTCACAGAGCGTTAAGTACTCCTGCGGTGTTTGGTATGACACTAACAAGTTTTTGCAGGCTAACCATTTTAAAGTGCTCCTTTGAAAAATACTGCTGTATTTTCCCACGTAGTGGCTAACTGGGTAGGATGAAATGTAAACATCTACAAAGTAAACACCTACTTTCACCCAAAATCTTTGCTAGGAAGTTTCAATTATTAGTTATAGTAAATTAAAAAGCACTTCTACGTGCTTTGGAAGGCTAGAATAGGCTTATCTAAGCTATCTGAGATGCTTTATTTTGCATGAGATGAACTGTGTCCTAGAGAAGCCTGCTATTCCGCACAGATTAAAAAGGAAACCCAGACAATCAGCTTGCACAAATATTTGTAGCTCTTCCTCAAAAAATAAACCATGAAAAGGAAACTATTACATTGCAGGCATTTAAAATGGGACAGATGAATAGCACCCACGGTCCCCACAAATAAAATTACGCAGCATTTCAAAATACAATTTTGACACACACACCCCCTGCCCCCGAGTTAAAAGCAGTCATTCTCCTTATTCAGGATTATTTTGATCTAAATTTAAATTGGGTGCTGGAACTGATGCCAGATACTTCAGTCTCCCAGTGCTGCTGTTCCTCTTACTGCATCCCTAACTCCACTCCACACCAAGACAAGGGAGAACCAAGCCGCAAGAGGGGAGTCAGAGACAAATAAGCGCAAGAGCTACACCACCTTCTGCAACGCAGCAGGCAGACCACGCATGTGGAGGGTTAGAAAGAGTTACCAAGATTTGTGGGCATTAACGTTAGTGAAGCTTGAAGCAAGAATTTGCTCATGTCGCAAGGAATCCACAGGTAAAGAACAGACTGACAGCTCTACTGGACACACAGCCGAGACTTTCTTCAGCTTCCTAACGTACCGTATTATGATTCAACTGCTTATCTTCTAGGAATGCACTTTTAGTTTGCAATTTGCTTGTCATAAACAAAGCATGAAAGGCAAGTTCTTGACAGAGCAACACATAACTTTCTATTTGTATCTTACTTGGTACCGATTCAGTTCGCAGAAGTTTCTGAAGTCAAAGGGAGAAGACTAATCCACTGGGAGAAGAAAAACTCTTAATGCAAAACAAGCAGGGATTGCATTAGCTCTATACATATTTTAAACTCATGGTTAAATGTCATCATCTATTGTAATTACTAGATCCCTCAACAGAAAAGATCTTGAAATGCAAATCAGTGCAGACCAAAATCTGACTTATTTCTTCCGGTCGCTTGTGAAGCACAGTAATACCATTGACTTCTCTTAGTTCATCTCCAACATGGACAAGACCTGAAAAGATGGTAAGGAAATTAAAATAAGGCTCCAGACTGGAAAATGTCTGACCTAAGGCAATAGCATGTACCCCTTCTCCTCCCTCTCCCAGCTTAATGGAATTCCTACCAGAGCCAAATGCCTCTGTCAGCAATGTGCTCTGAAGTCTCCTGCCCTTATTCCATATGGCATTTTTTTTTTTTTTTTCACACGGCAGAGTCTCATAGGAGACCAGCAGGGAGATAGAGAACATGTGGCAAGATACTTTGGAAAAATCACTGCCTCTATATTTGGATCAGCACTAAGAATGCAAAACTGGAATAGTTTCATGAGGATGATCAAATCTTGTGGAGTCAGGAGACACGCTGCTGACTATAAAGGCAGGAATGACATGGCCGTCAACTGACGGATCACACTACAGTCCCAGAAAGAATGTTGGACTAATTTTTTTTTAACAAGCCATGAAGAGGCCCTTACAAGTTTTGGGTTTATCCAGTTCAATTAAGGAATGTATTTGTGTTACGTAACTGCTGTTAACTGACATAAAAGAATCACTCAGCAAAGCAAACAGAAAACAACACACGATACACTGAATAAACCAAGATACCAGATTAAACGTAAAAAACATTTTCTTTTCTTTTCTTTCTTCTAAAGCTTAGACCTACTTCTCCCAGCCCTGTGGGCATTTTTTCCTAGAGGCTATTTCAGAGAAAAACTTATCTAATTAAATTAATAGATTACTGATAAAACACAGAAATGCTAAGTGCACGCTCGAGTCATTTCACATTATGTTTATCAGATTACACTAATTTGAAGAATGATAATGATCAAGAAGAAAGCTGTAATGAGCTAACATTTTTTCAACACAGTAATTAATTAATTTTTGGATTGCATTACTTGTATATTAAAAAAGGTGCATGAGGCTTAAGAGTCTCTAAATCTCACATAAGGTCAATTCAGCTTATTTAATAAAATCTGGATGATTACCTTCTAGAAAGTGGAAGGTCAAATACTGCATGAATTAACCCCCCAGATCCTGAAAGCATGCTGAGTGACAGCCTACGCACAGAAATGTCTCCTGTCACAATAGGCTGTTATCTTTCTTTTTTCACAAAACAGTCTATAGACATATTAAACACCCTTGTCCAAAGGACTGGTTTTGGAATGAATAACTAACAGATTCAGTTAGAGATTACTGTTCCAGGTACGTGTATATGGTCCACACGTGCGTGCATAATTTTGGAAATTTTAACAGTTTACAAATGCAATTTTAAACCCCCTTTTCTTCAGAAATTTACCACTGCGATCAGCTGCACCACCTCTCATGATCCTTGCTACAATCACAGCTCCTGTATGCTCATCTCTTCTAATGGTAGCTCCCTGAAATAAAACATAACCCACCGCCCCCCCAAGAAACCATCATAAGAAATTGGCTTAGAATACAGTAAGCGGTGAAATAACATGTAAGCTAATGTGTCTTTTAAACTGGAAATAAGTTGTTCTATAAATTTTGTCTTCCTCCTTGACAACTTTCACCATTATTCAACTTCTGCCTGTGCCCATGTCATGCGATCATGGGAGGGTGCGCACACCTTCCCTCCTGCCGACTCTGCCGAGTGCTTGCACTACCTCCATTACGGTGGTGATCCAAGTCACTCAAATCTGCAGAACAGGGTTTCTTACAACAAGCTTTCCCTATGTGTCTTCTGAATCTTCACACAATACTGCCAGCACTTTTATGTGTAAAAGCAAGGAAAGCAATTAGATTTTTTTTTTTTCTCCTTCTCCTACCTCAGGAATTAAGTCACCGGTCTCTTCTACTACTGTCATATACAAAAAGCACTGTAGCAGATTTCTTCCCCAATGCAATTGCTTTTTCTTAGGAAATGAATTCTTCCATTTCCATTTGTACAAAATTAGTACCGTGTCAATATAATGTTTACATACAGCTAGCAAACGTGCTTTTATCATACATCACTGACTTTCGTGCACATGAAGGTATTAATTCACTGAATGTTAGCTACAATACGAAAAGAATTAATATGTGTAATAAGCGTAATTGCTTCAACATATACAGTTTCCTCACAGATCGTGTTCCTGCATTAACTGGCATTATAAACCCACACCTATAAAACACCTCATGCAAAACTGTGAAGGTGTATTTACCAAAGTGTTCTTTTTATGTTATTTTACTAGCTTCAGAACACTCCTAGTTTTTGCAGACTATGTGATGACATCTTTAAGTATCTCCTCCATACTCACAATAACACTTTTGCACTACAGTTTTATGCCTAGAGATGGGTTATCTTATATGTACCAAAGGTTCTTTATTTTTCACTAGCCGAACAATTTTCACTGATTCCTCATCAAAATCATCATCAAAGTTGTCGGGTAGAGGTGGAAGGACTGGGTCAAAGTTCTTCTGTGCTACGGTGTCATGTACTACAAGCATTGCCTGCATAAAGGAAATAAGAAACAGTAAGGTAATGGAGTAATATTACAGTTTCCAACGTTACAGGAAACATAAACCTCCCCTTTCACACCCTCACCATAAATCCCCCCAAAAAGATTCAGCAATTATCTTACCCATGGTGTAAACTATATATTGGTATATGTCAATATTTAAAGTAAATCCAGGCAATAACAAAGCTCAGCCTAAATAAACTCAGGCAATAGAGGTGGAATGTGGAAAACAAAAAGTTGAGAAATGGTATCCTTTTCTTTTCTCCTCCCTCAGAAAATATTGAGGAGGGGAGGGAAGACAACATGGTGCATTATGCATGGAAGGCTTAAGCTGTGTTGTCTCAATCCCCTTCACATCCTAAAGCTTGTGCAGGAAATCAGTGGCATAGAACTACAGTTTGTAGGATGTTTTTACTTTCTCTTAGGGACTCTCCAATGTAACTTTTCCATTACAAAATGTTCTATTGGAATTCTGCAAAGGAATTTCGTTAAGGTCTCTGGTGTGTTTTTTTACCCTGAGATGTGGTGTTGTCAACAGCTGAAGTAGCTCTTTTTCTTCATTATTCACTGGTGCAGTCTGCAATTCTTCTATTACCTTTAAAATAAAAATTAACAACCTCAAAATAAAAGGCGTCCAAAGGAGTCCACCAAGCAAGATCATGTATTTGCAAGTGAGTGCTTCTGGTGAGTGTTTGCCAACTACTATCATCCTTCAAAACAGTGTGCACAGATCAAAACCAATTCCAATCAACGGCCCATGAAACCTAAAAGAAATGAAAGCTGCTTCATCTATTTTATTTTTAGCAGATTGTGCAGGAAGACATCATCAGTAATCAGGATCCTAGCCCATAAATGTACATTTTAAGAGTGATTCCACCAATATAATTTCAGGAATGAGTTCTGAAATTTTAAATTCTATATGGAATCTGTAAGTGATGTGTGAAGCAACACTCTTGTGCTTGTACAATGATAAAGGAGTTTAATCCTCTCTGTAACCAGGTAGCATTTCCCTGTGTGGAACATGCAAAAGTTCCCCTGTACCCCTGCAAAGCCTGGATACTAAAATGTGTCCTGGAGTCTCAGGCCTTCCAAACAAAAAGGTTGGAGAAATAATGGAAGCACTTTTGCACTAGGCTGGTTGGGTGGGAGGAGAGAGAAGAGGGAGGAGGGAGAAGGAAGGGAGAAGGGGTTGAGGCAAGAGAGATTTCCTTTCCCTGTAAAGGGTGCTAGATAGGGAAGTCGTATGGTCCTGTATAAAACTTCTCCCCTGCTGTTTAGAGGATGGGCGTTTCGTATGACTTGACAGGCAGCAGTGCCAAACCTTTTATGGAGGCAGTAGGCTACCTGTGTGAAAGGGGAGAGGGGGTATGCTGCAGGTTAAGATGGGGCAGCGGGGTCTCCTGGCTTTGCAAAGGGAGGAATTCTAGCTGCCAAACCTTCCACAGCCCTTTGCTACGCTTTGGAAAGAAACAGGTGCAAGCCACTTGTAAAGAGCCATCAAAGGCAGTATAAATTTCATTTTTTCAGGCACGTGGCACATTACAAACAAATCTGAGACACAACTTTGCTCTGTGAACAGACTGGGGGTTTAATTCTTTGAGAGCAGCCCTGCCGAGAATGACTTCAGGATACTGGTGGATGAAAAAATCAGATACATGATGGCAATGTGCGCTTGCAGTCCAGAAAACCAATCGTATCCCAGGCTGCCTAAAGAGAAGCATGGCCAGCAGGGTGAGGGAGGTGATTCTCCCCCTCTACTCCGTTGTCGTGAGGCCCTCCACCTGGAGTACTGCATCCAGTTCCAGGGTCCCCAGTACAAGACAGACATGGACCCGTTAGAGCGTGTCCAGAGGAGGACCACGAAAATGATCCGAGGGCTGGAACACCTCTCCTATGAAGAAAGGCCAAGAGAGCTCGGGTTGTTCAGCCTGGAGAAGAGAAGGCTCTGGGGAGACCTTATTGCTGCCTTTCATATAAAGGGGGTTTAAAAGAAAGATGGAGAAAAGCTCTTTACCAAGGCCTGTAGTGACAGGACAAGTTTTAAACTGAAAGAGGGCAAATTTAGATTGGATATAAGGAAGACATTTTTTACAATGAGGGTGGTGAGATGCTGGAACAGGTTGCCCAGAGAAGTCGTGGATGGCCCTACCATTGCAAAAGTTCAAAGACAAGCTGGACAGGGCTTTGTGCAACCTGATCTAGTGAAAAGTTAGACTAGGTGATCTTTCAAGGTCCCTTCCAACCCAAACCATTCTATGTGGACAGCAATGCTGCTTGAGTTGTAATCGATTTAAGTCCTTAAGACTGAATGCTTAGCTGGCATAGTCTATTGTCAAGAAAGGACTGAATGCTTCCTGCAGCCTCTCCCTTGTGAAGGCCATTAAGAACATCCTTCTGTTCTATTTGCCTGTGCCTGTTTCCACTGGACTCTTAATGACATGATATTTTTGAGCTCTCATTTCCTTGATCAATCGTGAGTGAAACTAGGCAACACACTCCAAACACCGCTGGGGAATATGTACACATACGGCACAATTGCAATGCTTTGATTTGTTAGAAAAGCAGGCTTAAATAATAGGAAAATAAGGAGACAAGATTTTTACTCACATCTTCAACTAATCCTGCTGCACTATGTAAAACAGGAGTTGGACTCTGTCTTTCGTAATGACGGAGTTTTTCATGAATCTGAAAAAGATTATTCAGGTATATTACTACAGAGAGATACAAAACTTCCTAAGTATACCTACACTGGAATATTTTTTATATTTAAGGAATATAATTTTTCTGAGATAAGTGTCAGAAAAATAACCTCTCTTGGGGTTATTTGTATTTCGGTTAGAAGTCTTTTAGTTTTCTTTTTGCTCATGCTAGTTTCACTGACAGCCAGAAAATCTGTTAGGACTTCAGCAGCATAATGGAAAAAATGAAGCCATCTCACACAGCTTTTTAGCTACAGGGCATTGTATCTGCATTTTGGCAGTCAAGGCAGAAATGCTTTTTCTGAACAAAATACGTTAATTATCAACGAATGTTCTTAATGTTTGTGCTCAAATAAATACATGCTTTGGGTCAGTATAGAATTCTACCAAAAAAAGAAAAAAAGCTTTGGCAAAGTAAACGGTTGGTAAATCAGGGGAACAGAGAGTAAGGAACCTGTAAGGAAAATGTGCATTCATAAATGAACTTTTACCTTCATCAGGTAGCTGAGACTCTTTTCACTGAAGACATCCCTAAGGAATCCCATTTCCTCTTTATGATTTGAATCAGGTCTTAGCTGAGATGTCAAAAGAGCCAAAGTTTCATGCAATCCTAAATTTAAATTCAAGACAGAACAAAAGCTTTGTAGATCGCATGTCTCATGGGACCTTCTATTGCAGACTTAACATCAGCTACATTTACTTGGGTACCATCTTGGTCATTATTAATCACAAATCTCTCTGCAAACTTATCTTCCACTCATTGTGCAACGCTCCCTTCTTAAGCCGTAAAACAAGCTAAGATATAACATAGACCATATTAAGGCAAAAGCTACCAAAGCAATACATATTTTACAGACATTACTTTTGAAGCTTCCCCCTTAATTGCCCTTTGTTTCTAGAACAGCCAGCCCTCTAACAAACTTTCAAAGTGCCACAGCAGACTCGCAAAATGACTGAACTACCTCCTTTGTTGCACAGCTACCAGCTCTACTTCCCAAGCAACTTTGCTTACAAGTGTTACCTTGCCCTTTCTACCTCTGAGGCACCTGGCAGAAGTCAGGTCTGACCAGAGAAGGAAAGGACTGGTGTAGATTTCCACTGCAGTGGAAGCAAAGCTTGTGGCTAGTTTTCTAAAAAGTGCTTCAATCAGCAACATCCCAGTTTTGCAGGGCCAGGCAAACGTTAGGTTTTTCCTGGTGGACCATGACTGGGAAAACAAAACAAACAATCACACACCTCTCCCCCTAAAAAAGGGTGGGGGGGCTAAACTCTGCTCCTTTGGCTATTTTCTCCATGATCTTTAGAGTGCATTTGGATGCAGGAGACTCAAACTCACTTCTGCTTTAAAACTCAGTATCATTAGCGTATATGACTTCACCCTGGGTAGCATACTGGAGACGCTGGTTAGCCAGCCTTGAATGGAATCACTGCTGTTTTTTAAGTCAAAAAGAAGAATATTAACAAAGCGTATCAACATCTATTCAGAAAATATTAAGAAGTGGCACAGCAAGCAGCAGAGATATAAGAGCTGATCTTTAATAAGCATGCATAGAAGCCAGTGTTACACTGAGAGGTCCAGGTTTGTCCATAGGAACCTGTCTACCAGCATGTGTCCAGGGGCTCTAGGGTTCTTATGAAACAAGGTGTTTCCTGAAATCTGACAAACTTTATTCACCTCCACCATTTATACTCCACCTTCCTCGTTTTCTTTTAGGTAATTGCTAAGACACCTAGTTGAACTATCTTAATTCTATTTTATTTAACTCCAATTTGAATTCATTTCCTGTGTGAAACACATACACTAAGATTTCAGTCACTGGTCTTTTGAAAGCATGCAGATTAGTTACCTGAGTCTTCCGAAAGCACTGGCATGGCTTTGGTCTTAATCTTAGAGACAAGTGTTCAACTTAAATCAACACGATTGTTTCTTCTTTCTGGACTGCGATTCAGAGGCAGTCCTGAAATGAGCAAAGATAATACCTAAGCTCAAGCACGCAAGAAAAATGGCAATCATGTAGAAATAGTAAATTCCTCGTACATCTTTCTCTCAAATGTTCAGTTTAACCCAAATCAGGCAGAGTCCTGCAGTTACTCTGCTACGCAAGTAATGCGAAAAATATCATGTTATGTAACACCCATACGGTATTTTAGATAAAACTGATGCCGACGAGAGCAGATGTTTCCCTATTCTATTCTCAAGACAGACAGTTTTAGAAGGCCAAGTAACCGTCTGCAAAGACAGAAAAGAAAAAAGCATGCTGCAGAATAGATGTCTAAAAGCACCGATAAACACCATACAGAGAAATAGAGAGAGCATGCAGAAAGACGCCGTCAGGACAAGATGTTCGGCGGCTGCTTAAGAGCACACCTCCAAGGCGTCTACATCCCCCGGCATTCTGATGCAGGCCACGTTACAATTACATGCAACTTATTGAAGCTAGCAGGAGCGTCGCTCCATCAACCTTGGTCATGGGTACTAAGGATGCTACAACAAATAAGGCTACTTCCATTGCTCAAAAATTCCATTAGATGTTTTTATTGCGGATTTTTCTTGCCGCTGAGAGCAAATGACTCCACAGCAATTTCATTTCCAACTGCAAAACTGCATTTATGCTTACAATCACCAGTCCAAGATGAAACACTTTGTGTGTTCCCAGGCATTTAAAATCTTGTTCACGCTCACAAAATTCATCGGACTAATGCCTGCAGAAGAATAAACAGCCATAACAGCACGCAAAAAGGATTAGAAAGAAATGTGGGATACTCCAGCTCTTTGCTAAATGCAATAAAGGATGTTCCTTGTGTTTCTATTTGTAGATAAATCTCTGATATTTTGATTGCATGACACAAGTTTGATGGTTTTCCGATTCAACCTTATTTTGATTAGCTGCCTGAAAGTACTGTAGTACTGCACGGCAAATTAACATACACCAGTTTAGCATTTTCTAGATTCCTGAGTTTCTCTACAACGTACTGAAACATTAAGCTCGTCACCTGGGTTTTGCACCCCATATTTTCTACTGCTATGCTTAATTAGTCCACCTGGGTATCAAAACATAATCGAGTTCTCTAAGCAAGCGAATTGAGAAAGTGTTGAAATTTCACTCTAATCCATGGATCGTACTCAAGTGTATTTCATATACTACACATTTATTTAATTTTCAAAAGCATTTTTATTACCTATTGCTTTGAAGAAATAAACATTTCACGCATCCCTCCACAAACTTCATGCCAAAAGAAACGTATAGGCAATTCATTCGACCGCTCTGGTTCCTTGACTATTGCATTTCATTTGACACGTACTTAAAATCTCTAATTATCAAGAAAGGGAACTTTAATAGGGAACTTTAATTGCGTGCTCCATCTTTGTAAGAATGTGTGCTTCCCACAGTCAAACTTATGCAGCACCAAAACCCAAGAAAACCCGAGTTATTTTCCAGACTCTTAGTGAAAAAGCATCCTACATAGGAATCTGGAAAATATGTGCTTTAACGCCTCAAAAACGTGACAGCAAACTCAGGAGCACCAGAATTAAGACGAATTAGGCACAGCAACCAAAATGGAGGCTTCCCCAGAGGCATTTCCCACGCTGTGTAAAAATCCTGTTAGCGAGGACCGATTGGAACGAACAATCAGAAGAATGAAAAGCATTCCGTATCCAATAATTTGTCACCAGCACGCTCCATGTCGATACTCAGAGCTGGCTTCAAGGTATTAAATTCAGCCCCAGCATGTGGTATTTTGCAAGAGGGGCTCAAAACCATGAATCTGCCCTTTCATCACTGTAGTATGCGTAGGCTCAAACACACTTTTCCTCTTTAAAAATGTCTACCCTAAACCGTAATTCATTTCTCACACACACCCTTGCCCAGCTGTTTCCAAGACAGAACTGTTTGAGCCACCTTCCTTGCCTGGGAAAAGGGCTGTTGGTATTTGGAAAGGGCTAAATAAACTGAACCGATGCTGTACATGGGGTCAAAGGGGATTAAACAGAAGCCTAAGACGCTTTGGCATATCCCCATTACCTTGGAAAATAAACCTAGTGTGGTTCACAGCCTAATACACCATAAAGCTTCCGTAATCCAGATGTATGGGTCAAAGCGGTAGATGATCTCATTTTGGAAAGCAGTTGCATTTTAACATCCTTCCAGGAGAAGATGACCCCAGTGATTAGGTCAGAAAATGCATCTGCACGCTAATAAGATCACAGCTGATCGCTATGACACAGGATTTCTCCTCACTTTGCTTGTCTGTACAAAAAGCGTCCAAAACCTGACCGAACTAGTCTCTTGCTGGGTACTACACCTACGCTAGCACGGAAGGAGGGCTCTGATGGCTGGAGGACCCACGGAGAAAACCGCACAGCGCCGTTCGGCACCATGGGGACTGGCTCTTCGCCCAGGCCCCCTCGGCAGGCGCGGATCCCCACGGCCCCCCCAGAATCACTAAGGTCGGAAAAGACCTCCGGGATCATCCGGCCCAACCCCACCGTGCCCACTGAGCCGTGTCTTGGGCTCAGCCGGGCTCCCCTCAGGCGAGCCGGGCGCTTGGCGGGCACCCGCGGGGCGGACCGGCTCCCCCGGCAGCGCCGGGCTGGCCTCTCCCGCCCCGCAGAGAGCTCCCGGGGCGCTCCGCCGAGCTCGG
>VZTL01069837.1:0-16207 GCA_013400535.1 Scopus umbretta
AACAGCTGTTAAATAGGGTAATCACCTGTTGTTATCCACAGGTAGCTTTAATTCAAATGCTAATTGCTCTCAGTGCCCTACTTATAAACCTGCCCCAATGTCAGATACTGTACGTGCCACACCAGATGGATGTGGGCCTCAAATGGATTGCACTGTCCCTCTGCAGGGAAAAAAAAAAAGAATTATAAAAACCTTACTACCCTGCACTGACATGAAAAAAAAGATGGCACAAGAATTAAACAATGATGGTCTGTCAGAAAGCAAGAATTGCAGGAAAAGCAATGACTGGGGAAGATGAAGAAAAGGACTGCAGACAGGACATTAAAAATTGTATGAGCTCGTGCTTCAGCCTGTTTACAACTGAAATGAGTTTACATTCAGCATTAGTAAACCAACTCTGAGAAAATTCAGAAACAGCTCTTGCAGATGTATGCCAGGGTCAGCCTAAACTGATACGAAATAGGAGCTAAACTGCTTGAAAGGTCAGGTGTTTGTAAAAATCCAACTGGAAAAACAAAAGTTCTATCCTGATACAGATAAATTCTTGGTTTTCCAGAGACTTAATTCTTCACCAAAAACATCCTAAAATGTTTCTCTCCTTGGTACAAATACCTCAAAACCACACTGTACCACTTTCTCCTCATAGCAAGAGGCTTCAAATTATTTTTTCTAAAATATCTCCAGTTCACCCAAGCTCTCTGGAGGCACAATTTCATGTTGTGCTTAATTTCATCAAACTGTGTGTCACTGCTAAAAGTGATGGTTTTCTGTCTCCTTTCCCCTTTTAACTCCATTGACATGTTCCTCACCCTTTCTTCATATTAGATTTAGTTATTCACTGTGTTGCTGGAATATGACTCACTGATCCGATGGGAAACAAACTTATTTGGAGGAGAGCTATATGGGTGAGAGTCCACAGTTAGACTGGATTAGGCCTGGTGTGGAATGGTGCCCTGAATAGTCCTGTGTTTCTTGCTGCTACACAGCAAAGTTCCTGGCTGCACAGCTGTAGGTTTTATTTTAGATCCCACAACTGTCAAAGGCCCATTCATTCTGCAATGCTGTTGCATTTTCACACTGTACTGGAAAGACTTGCCTGACGTGCTTTCTGAAGGGCTACTTTTTTGTAGGCGAGCAAGGCCATCCATCAGTTGCTCAACAGCAGAGTCTCTTTGCTCAGTTTCTACCCTTTGATCTGTTCAGCTTAGATAATTCTGCTAGGTGCCAAAACACCAACCCAAACAACCCTCATCTCTGGAACAGATGCCTTTCCATTGAGACAAAGTGTTGACCTCTGGAAATGACTGTTAACACAGGGCTGCATTTTCCTGTCCCCAACTTATTTTGTTAATTAAATGGGAGATAAACATCATCACAGGTGAAACTTGGCTCTGAGGAAGAAATCAAAGCGTATAAAAAAAAAATCACATATTAGATAGATCTGCAACAGGTGTAGGTACATGTTTCAGTTTTGTTCTGAGCTCATTATAAAGTGTAAAGCCCTGGCCTTGGAGAAAGGAGCTGCTCAAAATTTCCAAACACATACCTTAAATTAAAAAAAATGCATTAAATAGTGCCCCAGTTCTCTGATATCTTGCGCTCATGAGGTGAGGGAGGGATGAAAACAGTGACCTATTTAACCCAGTTCACTTTATCTCTAGGTGTCCTGCTTTAGGGCCATAATTGAACTAAACAACCAGTAGCAACCACCACTTATCTGTGAATATTCATTTTAGCAAAGTCAATTATTTCAATCATCAAGAGAAGAGAACCACTTGTTTGGCAGTTTGACTCAAATTAACATACATTTCATTTTGATGACTGTTTTTTATTTTGTTTTGCATATTTTGCTTACAGGAAGGCACTAAATGTTTCTTCCTCACAGCCATTGTTAATGTATGGAGTATTCACCCTTCCAGATTTTTTCCTGAAGTGAGAAATGACAATGTACATCTTCAAAAATGAAGGAAAGAACAATTCCTCCCTGTCTTAAAGTGGATAAGGAAAATAATGGCAACCGAGATAGAAAAAAAAATTGCAAATACTCACAGTAAGCTCAGATGAGATCTTCACCCCCATCTTACTGGTCAAGGAAGCTTAAGTTGTCAAAGGCAGAACATGAGACAGGTTGAAAATTATTCATTAGTCATAGCTGGAAGAAAAAGGTACCCATGGCATGAACAGAAGACAGAAATGATAAAATTCCTCTCCAACACAGAGCTTATGAGATGAGTTGCACATCCAGCCTGCAATTGCTAGTGCCTTTGCATGTTAAATGATGTACAGCAACTTCTAAAGGGAGGATTTCATTTATTATGTCCATAAACCACTGGCTGTGTTGTTGGCCAATGCACTGTCTCTTTTGACATGTTCTTTTGTAGATTATATCTGAGATTCATAAGATGCTTCTTATGGTCATAAAAGCCTTACCCTGATGTCTGTACCAAGACACACAAGAAATAAGGGGTTTACTATCAGAAAGTTGGAAAGGATCTGGAGAACCAGAAGATGAACAATAACATTTCTGCAACAAGCAGAGAAGGGGAAAGGTGGTGAGCTTCTCAGTGGAAGAGAGTGAGGAAAGGAATGTTCTCAATGTTCTTTCATGTCTGTGCTATGCCATGCATAAATTTACCAATAAAGATTGTTTCTTTTCATCACAAAAATGGTATTATAAAAATTAATTACAAAAAGGTGAGATGTGCTTTGACTAGATATCCATAAGCACACTGTGACAGTAAGACTGATCTGGAATTCCTTGAAGAATTTGGCACTAGTCCAAACTTATCTGTTTAAATGATGTTGGCTATTGCCTTTCTAACATCACAAATGTGTTAAATGGTCAATACTGGGAAGCAAAAAAACTAGGGAAAGAAAACAACAGGAGAACATTGACTTTTTCAAGAGGGGAAAGGAAAAAATCTAACCCACTGTCTGGATAGTTTTCTCATTCTGTTATTTCACATTCAAAATATCTGTGGTTACCAGGTAGTCCCAATCTGCTCAGTACACGCTGGTTAGCTGAGAGGCCCATGAAATCATGTGAGTACACTTCCCTACTAAGATAAAGTTAATGGTGTGGAGTATATTGTAATCTCATTGTAATCTCTTGTTGCCAATCAAGGATGTTATCAGAAAAGTTATCAAGCAACCTCCTTCCCAAATTTTAGTGTGTCACTGTGTTACTACACTCCCTTGTTCACCTGTGACCATCCTAGAAAATGCTATTCTAAAAATAGTTCATCAAATAATAACATAATTCATTGTCATGCTTAAAAGCTATAACATGTTTTTTTCTTACAGTACTTCCTTAAAGAACAACTTTTCTTTAAGTTGTGGGGTTGGGTTTTTTTCAGTTATTGATATTTGCATTTTCTGTTGTTGCAAAGTAAGTCTTTTTAACCTGACATACTACCTCAACAACCTTGTTCAATATCTCTATTTTTTCTAGTTTTAGCCTCTGTGGCTATATTCGACTTGAGTATTCCTTGTATTTTGTTGATTAAAATGAAATATTTGTAAAAGAATGTGGAGTTTGGGTTTTGATAGACTTTTAAAATCTCTTAACAAAAAGCAGTAAGTAGACTTGCTTTGCCTGTGTGAAAACTACATTATGTCTGATGCTTTTTTAGACTGTGAATAGCAAAATAAAGCTGCAAAATATAGTTGTAAATTTGTGAATAAAAAATAGTTACATGTAAAATTATGTTTTAAATATAAAAATAAACTTTACTTAATCTTGCATGACAAAATAAATCAAAGAAGCTGAGTAGACATTGGAATGCTGCAGTTTCTTTATATAAGTCAAAATCAATCCACATTAACATTTACTTTTGATCAGAAATTGAAAACCAATTGGTCAAATTATTTCTTTCATTTAACGTTGGCTGTATTATCAAAAGGAAATAATTGAAACAACTTAAAGAGATTTTTTTGTCATGTCTCAAGAAAAAACACATAAATTAATAATTAACCTAATTTTTCTTCCATTCCAGAGATCACAGAGGTCAAGGTACCATTAAGTACATTCCATTCTGAAACGACAGAATTGCACAATTTACTCTTCCATCAATTATACTAAAAGATTAAAGATGGCTTGATGTGAGGATATGCAGAGATGGAAAAACTTAAACCTCTGGGACTAAGCCACAGATTTTAGTCAATTCCTGAAGTCATAACTCATGAGTCACAAAAGCTACTGCTATCATTTGTATTACTATACAAATCGGGATCCTTACTCATATCCTTCTTTTTCTCCCACAGATTAAGTTCAATGACTACTTTTGCTTGCATAAACTATATATGTCCAATATAATTCATTCAGGACATAAGGTCATCTGGAGAACCCCATCTATCTGAAAGTCTACTGATAGTAATTTTAATTCCAGAAAGCAGTAAACTGTGTCATGCGCAATGTGACATAACCATTAAGCAACTGAGATCATTTTGGATACTGCCAGACCCATATTTTGTTTCCCTAGAGGCATATAAGGAAGAATGCATCAACTTTAACAAAAGCTGAGTGAGCAGAAAGACCAGAAAGTTTCAGTTTCAAAGCAGCTTTCTCTCAGATCCAATTTTTTATGCTACCAGTGGTAGAATGATAAATTTGCACCCACCCGGTTCTGTGTAATCCTGGAAAGACCTGTGAAGTATAGTGCATGAAGCCACCTTTAAACAGGGAACAGGACCTCCACCTTAGCTGTGTGGAAAGGAGGTTATAGGCACAGGTGTTGGGTCAAGTGGTTATTTCTTTTCTACTTATCTACACATATGCAGAGTGCCTATATGAAGTTGAAAGATTAATTAAAGACATAAATAGGCAGGTATAACTTTTGAAAGCTGTGTACTGATATTCCCTGACATAGGCAGATTGGGGGTGATGTGAGCTATTCTGGGGGAGAAAGACAATTTTGCCAGCTATTCAACAACTACAGCACACACAGTGTTAAATATGTTCATTGTGGGGTGATGCCTACCTTATGAAACCCCCTCCTACAAGAATACCTCTCCTATCAGCTCAGGATGAGCAGTGCAAGCCCACCCCATTACTTCTAATCTCAAACTTCAAAACTATATTGCAAAATTAAATGGGGACTCCTCTTTCTGCATCACTTAGTTTGGGAGAAATAGGATGAAAAGTAGTAAGATCCTGACATAGAATTTCACAAATTTTTGTGGATATTATTGACCTCAAAAACTCTTCTGAAGAAAATGGCAAAGCTGAGAACAAAAGAAAATTTCCTGGTTGCCATCAAACACAGCAGAGGCAGCACAGTATGAACAATGCAAATCTCAAACACAGATAATCATGAAGTACCCATGCAACAGTATTACCAAGGCAACAGGCAAGGTTACAACACTGGTGACTGTAAAGTACAGTAGATTTCTGACATGAGGAATCCTAGGCAAATGGACCGATGAGAACAAAATGAGAGGCATTCAACCTGAAGAAAGAAAAACTGATTTGGGGATGAACGATATAGTTAAATACACAAGTATATCATTAAATGTGAGAAGATTTCAAATTTCTGAATAAATTCATGTCTCCTGGATTGCAATACTATATAATTATGTTTAATAATCTACCCCTGTCAATGAACATGGAGTAAACTCAGCTTTAGAGCCAGTTTCTGTTAACAGACAGAGTTGAGTTAAGCTGTTTCCATTAGTTTTGTTCAAGAAATCTGACAGAAGATGGGAGCAGCCATTGGTAAGAGAGACATGACAAGAGTTGTGAAGTTAAAAGACAGCAGACAGAGATGAAAAGAGCCAGAGCAGAGATGAAACAAAAAGGAGAACAGGACATAAAGGGTAGGAATCGGGAGACAGACACTTAGGAAGGACATGAATTTGTTGAGCCATCTCATCACACAGCAGAACGTTTGAGGAGACAGGTGACATTAAAAATTAAGTGACAAAGTTTCAAAGAGGATTAGATGTCTGGCTGAAAGAATCTAGCTACTTTTCATTCATATCAAACACTTCATTAAACTCACCGATCCTCCATTTGTGTATGGACTGCATATGGAGAGCAGAAAGCTTTCACCTCATTTCCAGAGCTGCTCCATCTCACCCGCTCAGAAATATCCGAAGGGGAATTGCTCACAGTCCTCACTTCTGGAAGTATATGGAGCTGGTTTGAGTTATGATTTACAGATAGGCACCTGTTTATTATCAGAAATATTGTAAAGTCCAGTCCGGTCCTGGGTTCACATCACTTGACAATTGATTTACATTATACTGGGCACATCTTGTTCTCAAATCTCTCATGTCCACAGATTTTTATTAAAATGATTTTATAATGCTAATTGTTTACTAAAATGAAATATGCAAATTGATACAGGAAGAACAGATGCACCACCCAACAAACAGATATCAGAATGAAACTCATGTGTGATCGCCCTTACACTGCCATTTTAAAATGAAACACAACATTTTAAATCTTACATTTATCAATTTAAGATTGATAAACCACAATCTTATGAGTGCCCGGTTTCACAAAAAGAGATCAATTAACCCCTTCATTGCTGCTGTCAAAGATCCCCTCTCCAGTTTCTTTATGTCCAAACTTCTTGCCCTGTCCCACCAAATCCAGTCTGTTTGCTGAGGTTTCACCTCATTCTGTAGCGAAAAGGGTAGACAAATGATTTATTTAGTACAAACAACTGTCAGGAGGAGGAAGACCTAAACCTCTATAGATCTACTGCTAATAGGCTAGAAACTGTCTCTGCTTTGGAAGGTCACTCTTCCCCAACTTTCTTCTTCACAACTTTTGCTGAAAACACACTGAGTTGTATAAAATCCTGTATTTTTTCTAAGAGATAAACAAAAGTCTAGCAATTGCTTTTCCTCATGTAATAGCTCCTAGAGTGGAGGTAAGCTCCTCTTCCTCAAGACAGTACCTAATAAGTAGCCTTTAATATTGCTGTTCTTGGGTTATGAGTCTCCTTTAACAAGCATTAATGAATTATAACATCACAGATCTCCAGCTCTGTGCCACAAGGGAAGCAAGCATGTGCATGTAAACCATCTCAGAAATTACACAAAGGACAGAATGATGCCCGTGTTCCTCTGCTCCTCAGCTTCAGACTACGACTGACCAACAACGACCTCCACTACCCGCGGCTCGGTCACACGGATGGCATATGGTAGCCAACAGCTGTCAACACCACTGCTTTTACGATGCAGGCCTAAGGCCAGAGGGATGCAACAAAACCGCTTGCTGCAGCCAAGCAGCATCAGTGAGCCGTGCAGCTACCTGCAGCCTTGCTCCGGTACCAGTAGGTTTTCAGTCGCTGCAGCAAGGGTGTTCACAGAGATCAATTCACCCAGTGTAAAGCTTTGTGCTGTTTTCTGGGGGCACCTACAGGTATGCCACCTCTCCAAGTACTGTACTGCAGCAGGGTGTGCAACTACTGTCTAAATCACAACCAGTTGCTAAATTTAGATTAAATTGATTCAGTTATTAGACCTTTGCAGCAATTTCCAAAATCTGGAGTTGCTAGTCTAAACACTCTTCAAAATCATACTTTAAAGTAAAACTTTAAAACTATCACATACCAAGGAGCGAATTCTGTTTGGAGGCTGGAATAAACTGGGGAGAGGGAGATTCCTTTTTCTTTTAAATGACAGACTTAACCTACTGTTAATCTTCAAACATGAACAAACACTTCTAGTTCCTGAACCAACTGAGAACTTATTAACTGTCAGAGTATTAACAGGCATACCTAATACATTTAACAGACAGCAATTGCTGATAAGTGCTCATGGAATAAAGCATTCAAGGAGACATGATGTGAATCTGGGCATGTCTGTCAAACATCCTGGCAAATAAAATATTAAGAAATCAATCACATTTTAATCTACAGGCACAGAATCTTTGGAGTATAAGAGTAAAAATTGGTTCCCTTCCCTCATTCTTGTGGAAAGCCACTTATTTTCCAGAGTACAAGACCAGAGATTTTGTACAGTTTTTACAAAACAAGAGGGTTCTGCCTTCTTTCAAGACTATGTAACTTTTCAATTTCAGATTTCCTCTCAGTTTTACCTCTTTCAAAATTGCGCAGCTCCACTGCCTGAGACAGCACGATGATTCACTGGGTGGTACTGTTTACATTTTTCGATTCAGATTAGGTGGTTCTCATTGAAAACAAATACAAATTCCAACCTGGCTGATTTAAATTTAGGGAGATTTGATTGGTAGGGGATAGTCTTTCTGGGATAAGCTCACTGGGGTAGAAGGAATCTTCTCTGTAATACGAAAGGGAAGAAAAAACTATATGGTAAAAGATTTCAGGAATGTAGCAAACCTAGGGGAAGTTCACCTGTAAAAATTACTTACTTAGGAAGAATTATAATTAAGAGGGAAACTTTTTCAGAGCTGTACTCCAGCGCTGCAAGTCTCTCACACCATGTGCCTCCATTCTGTGGAGGGGAACTCCATTTCTAACACCCCCTTGATGGTGAAAATTAGGCTGCATTGACCGTCACGCAATGTTTCATGTGAGAGAGGTGCACGCTTGTTAATGCTGCATCAGCAATGCAGACATTAACACTGTCAATTATCCTGCCTCTGTTATGCTCACCTGTCTTTGTAACATCCTGCTAATTAAGTATCTACAACAATCCATGCAAAAGTCATCTTCCAAAAGAAATAATTACTGTTGAAGGTTTCAGTAGCATATACTTAAGAAATTAAACAGTTCAAAGTTCTTTATAGCAAAAGGTAACTGAAGAGCTTAACACACTATTTCTCTACAACCTGTATACTTTTCTTACATTTTAAGATTAGCTGAAGAATTTTCCCACTGATCTACAAAGAACACAATGTTCAAAAGACATCTAATAGTTATACATTAATTATGATAGCTTCTTATAAATTCTGGCATGAATTTAAAGTCTGATCTATAGTCATTGTGATTCTCCAGTTAATTCTGCTATGAAAGTGAAATGCATGGTACTTCCTGATTCATCAATAGCAAAATCTCATTTCCTTTAAGTAGTATTTCTTTCTATTCCTCAGGAAAAATTCTGAATCTATTGAAGTTAAAATACTGATGGAAATTAAATTATCCTGTGAATAAAGTCAATATTGCTTTTCTCTAAGGAGGAATAAGCTGCATATTTAACATTAATCACCTGATAAAGACATAAGAGATAAATAAAGAAAAGTGCAAGTCAAAAATTAGATCTTTTCCCTAACAGTAGGGACTTGATTAAATAGGTCAAAAAGTCCTGAAAAACAATTATTACTTCTCTATTTGCAATGATAACCACTTTTAAATGTGAATTTGTTGCCTGCATTCCCTTCAGTTACAAAAAATTAAAAGCAAATAATCTTTTAATTCTTATTTTTTTGCATTGTCCAGAAGAAAAGCACAGAACAAGAAGGCTGTTAATAATATTGAAATCAAACCAATGATCTATGGGTACTCCTGTACTTCTCTTACAAAAGACAGTTCTCATAAACCTGCATTGGAATTAAGCAGAAACAAGGTGGGAAGTCAAAGAAAAAATATAACCCCAATATAAATATTGTCATAAGAATATCATACATTTGTGTCATTGTCTGGCTTCATTAAACTCTTTACCACAGAAATAAGTTGTCAGAGAATTATAAAATTTGATATGCTTCCTTTTACAAAACACTCTACTCGTAAATGAAGAGATTAACTTACTATAATAATCTATTTCAATTATTCTCTCTTTTTCCTAGGTGCATTCTGGCTTGTGTGTGAAAGACAAATCGCACATGCCTCAGTCTTGTTCATTAGAATTTAATCTAAAGGAAAGGGTTAAAATGAGTTTCTTTTAAGTGGATGGATATTTGTGGAATGAATTTCCAAAGCCATATGTCCTTCACACTAGGAGATGAAGGAAAGCTCTACCTCGATGTCTACCTGCACATATCTATTTATATGCCTGAAATTACACACATTCAGACATTCTAGGCTCCGTGCTTAAATGGAACCAGGGCTTGTATCCTGTTGCTTTTCAGTCTCCAGTAAAGCATCTTGAAATGCTTTGTGTGAAAATCTCCCACACAAAAGAAAAAAAAATATTAAAAAAAATCTATAAGCCACAATGTAAATGATGCTAAATTTTTTTTTTAATAAGAAGGTTTGAAATGAAAGCCATTGTTTCAAAATGTTAATCCGAAGTAGATAAGCTAGCTTTAAGTAACGGGTTCACTTCCATTGAAATTTTGTTCTGATATTCCCAAGGATTTTTTCTCATGTCTTTTTAATATTTAAAAACTTTTCATTTGCTTTCAAAGAAAACTAATTTCAAGATGTCAGCAACTTCTACAGAGACAGCATTTCTGTTTCTAAAGAAAGCTGAAGTCTTTCAATGTTTTCTGCTCCAAAACTGGCAGAGTTCTGACTTACATTTTACAGACATTCAAAAAGCTCATTCTATAAGAACAGAACAAAACACATGAAGAACGTAATGTATGTGTGTTCAAAGGGAACAGGATAGCATAAAACTTACTAGATTTCCATGTAATTCCCCCCCAAACCTTACAGAGCAGGATTTGAGTCTCATCTGCAGAAATGTTAGCCTTTTTTTTTTAACCAGTGATGGGCCTTAAATTTAGGTCTGAATATCCATGTTTCAATTTAATCAAAGACCACTGTTTGCTCTATGTATAGTCTTTCAGAACACCGACTACTAACGGCCCCCACACTCCAAGAATCCAAATAGCTTGATTTTACCCTTTTCTAGGGAAAACTCAAGGACAGGCAATAGTGCAAAGAACAGGTAATTACTGAACTTGATTGTGCTTTGAGTTTATTCCTCCTTAAATAGTAAAAGTTCCACACTCAGCTGAAAAATGGTTCTCTGAAACGATCTTGCTGTGCTAAAAATGACTAGACAGATATTTAGCTGGTACAATTTTAGGAGAATTATGTCAGTTCACCACTGTAAAGTCCCATCACTATCATGCAACTCCTTGACGAATTGCACTCAGCAGTGCTTAATAAGGAAACAGTCAGAAGTCAGAGATAGCACAAAAAATGTTGAGGCAATTTATGTAATGATAGCAAGAAATGCCATATAATATATGTAAGGGTTATCAGTCATAATTTAATAAATGCAACGAAAGAGACACTGAGTGTAGTTATTTTCATAGACAGAAATCGCACAGAAATAGAGGCAGCTAGTTATATCTGCTTAGAGTATAAAACTCTAAGGTCACTAGCTTTTCCTTTGTAGTAATCTTTTGTTAAGTCTAAATGAGGATTTGTAATTATAAGCTTGGATAAAGTCAACATTTACCATTAGATTACAAAGAAATACTACTGTATTTTGGATCGGCTGTCATGCAAGTGATGACAAAGCAGGTTTTTTAAAACTATTACTATCACCTAGACTTATCTAGACTTAGCACCTCTGTACAATTAAGATTTAAAAGCCAAACGACAAAACCCATGCCAAAGGAGTCAAAGACAGCCCTAAAGGTTTCTGATAGCTAATCCTTTGTATTGCTCTTGCTCAAATGCCTGGTATCTCTTCATGCCTTTCCACATCTGAATGTAGTTAGGAAATTTAAGTTACTGACATACGCAGTGAGGATCTGCACTACACAGAGTACAGCCTGCCTGAATACCATTCCTTTTGTCCTGTCCCTTTGTCTGTAGAGTCAGCTCCCTCAGCTGGCATGAAGAGCTCCAGAGAACAAATCAGATTTCATGCAACTCCGCAGTGAAGAGAAGCCAGGAGGTCAGGGGGTTAACATCTGCTATAAATACCCACAGGACTTCTTGGCCTGAATTGCCGAATGTGATTGCTTTATGTTTCTACACTGCACTGGGCTGTTTCACACTATGCCTTACCACATGACATAATGCAGAGCAGAGAGTCAAATACATAAAGGAATAATGCACCTGGATTTTCTCAGTACAGAAACATGCTGTGGAGGCCTGCGCATGTTAGAAAAGAGAATTTCAAACCACCAGAATCTTAAAGCAAACTGAGTTCCAGTTCTTATTCAACTCTTCAGTCATGTCTGGATTATACACTAGGATAGTGAATTTATTAAGGGATATATATATAGATATGATCTAAAGCAACAGACTGCAAAAAATGCACCAAAAGATCAATTTTTGATTTGGGTATTGAGGTCATAGCCTGCTCCTATTCCATTAAAGAATGTTTTTTTACTGAGTTCAGTGGAGCAAGAGGAAGACTAACATTTACTGCTAAATGGACACTCAACTGGCAGCCTTTGCAGCACTTTGAACAGTTATTGGAGAGTGGCAGATCACTGAAAGGCTCTGACCTCCACTGCAAGCAACTGTCAGCACAGCAAAAGTTGAAAGCTTTTTTGTATGTCTTTCTCACATATTTGGTAAATGCAATATAGGAAACCAACTTTAATGCTTCCCATACATGGATTTTTATTTGGGGATTTCATCTGAACAGAGTATGAGAGATGCTTACAAAAATAGTTGAAGGCTGGTTTAAACTGTTTCCACTAACCACTAATTGTCTGTCTGTGAACTTTGAAAAACATATGAGGAAGTTGCAACAATCAAGTTGGAAGGACAAGGAATAGTAGATAGGAGAGATAATCCTAAGAAGATCAGAACAGGAAGAGACCACCTAAAGCAGTGTGAAGACAGAGCATATAACATCAGACAAATTAAGGTCAGACTCTGGTCTCACATTGGTATGAATATGTAGTTTCAATAACCTCAGTTGCACACGTTATAGTCTCAGAATTTGCAGCTATACAAAGAAAGTTTTGAAAAACATGAGGTGGTGATTATTAAAGACCACAGACAGTCCACAGCGTTCTAAATAGGTGTTCCTTTTAAAATGCTGTTTTGTTTTGATTTCTAATACTCAGCCTTTACAGAAAACAGGATTTTAAAAGGAGATTCTGTTTCTGTTTTGCAAATGTATTATTTCTTCCCTTTCCTACAGTACATTGGCAAAATTCACGGTAAGCGTTAACAATGATTTTACCCATAGCTCTAAAGTGGCTTGCAGCTTTCCCATTCCAGCATGTCTTGCCACTGCCATCCAGGAAAGGAAGAGAACAAAGAGTCTGGTAT
Organism: Scopus umbretta; assembly: GCA_013400535.1. NCBI lineage: Eukaryota > Metazoa > Chordata > Aves > Pelecaniformes > Scopidae > Scopus > Scopus umbretta. The sequence continues at coordinate 13,065 of VZTL01069837.1, forward strand.
ACACATAATGTGGGAATGGGATTCAAAAAGATGTCATAAAAAGCTAACATCTTCTAAGATGTAAAAACCAATGTCTTGCTGCCCATAGAGGGATAAGACAACATTCTTCATACAACAAACTCTCCATGCTTTAATGAAAAGGGGTGGGTTGTGTGGATGAGCAGCAATCACATACTATAAACATACTTGAGGTCTATATATTTCAGTAACTGGTTACTACCTACTGCTGTTTATTGCAGCACCTTCTGAGCCTTACTATTTAATGTATTACAACCAAAAACATATTGTTTAACATTGCTGATTAAAGATTTAGTCCTTTCACAGTGCATTGCTAGTAAAAAAAATATTCAGTGGCATGATTTCCAGACAATATATTTCTTACACTATGACTTACATTTCATCAGCCACAGAAACTCAATAATAATCAAAGACAACCTTTGTAGTTCCAACAGTGAGATGTTCTCTCATTCATTGCTTCAATTCATGTAATTGCATGGGTTATAGAGACTTTAATGGGCTGTACTTTAAGAGAAATAGGGGAAAAAAATCTTACATATCCTTCATACATTTCTAGTTTGGAAATAATTTCACTGTCTTCAGTAAAAGTATAACTGTCAGAAGAATCAGGCTTAAGGTAAATACATGTATGAGATAATGTAAATAATGCTAGACTAATAAATATAGTGTCTAAAATTTATTATGGTTATATAGAACTAGTAAAAAAATGAAAAATTTGTCACTGGTAAAGGACAAGTTAAATTGTACCTACGACTATTAATATTATTTAGTTATAAAAACATCCTCCTCCATCTAAGGCATTAGCTTTTTGTGATGTAGTGCTACTGCATCAGTAACTGTTTCTTTTCTGTCAGCTTGGTGAGTATTTAAAAAGAGTACAGCTAATGGGGGGAACAGGGTAGGGTATATCAAGAATGTGACATACGCCAGCTGTGCCACCCACCCACTTTGTGATCTCTCACCACCCTCTTACAGTACCTTAGCTTCACTGTCTGTAAAATGAGATGATAATACTTCATTTCCAAATCAGTTGTAGAGACTTGGATGTAACAAGAGACAATATAATGAATAAATGCTATTGTCATGAAGAATTAAATTCTGGGACCATTTTGAAAGAGTCTACCAGTTCCACGGAATGTCCCCATAAGACAGTGAGAGGATAAATTACAAACTGCAACAGCCTTTCAAAATACAACAGTCTTCCATATAACTGTATAAGCATATATAAACACATATGCTAATTTATACATGATAACATGAGAGTTTTCCAAGTATAAATCCAGGAGATGTAAATTATTTGTGAGTGCACCAATTAGAAGTGAGTGCTTTCTGAGGCTAGTCAGTTTAATAACATGCTAATCCACCAAATCATTTTATATGTGACATACAAACTATTTCACAAATATTATAGACAGCTTTTTAATTGTATGATGTTCAAATTAATTTTAAATAAAATCTAAGTCCTCTCTTTGGAGGCAATGAAATTAGCTATTATTAAAATGTTTCTTTCCACATGCTGAAGGAGCAGAAAGGAAGGTTTGTGGGAAGATAAGTATCTATCAAACTGATCTTTTACTTCTACTAAGAATTCATTGTAGTAGTATTGTTATCATAAGATATCAAGAGCATTAGATGGACTTCTTGAAAATCATGCAGAGAGAAATACAGTCATGTTAGAACCAGCAACTGAAAAGTTTGGTTGAATATCTAAAGGGAGGTTTCCCAAGCCAGCTTTTCCCTCTTTAATGGTGTCATCCAGCTTATTTTCATCAGATCCCTATTTTCATCTACTTTTACAGAAACAGACATTAGAGTTCCACAGACAAAATGGGCTGCTTTCTATAATTCATCAAATAGAGGAAGATTCTACTTTTACTGTCAAGCCCCTTGGGAGATTGCACTGAAAAGCATTCCATCATAATTTCTAACAAAAAGCTTCTCTGAAGTACAGTAAGTAAATATTTAGGCAGCTCAGTAGATGGAACTTAAGTTTCATTTCTTCTCATTTCCTAACATGACTTCTTAACAATATAATTTTTGGTTCAAACTTGACTTGCAAAATGTACAAATGCTTTATGTTAGTTTGCTTATAAAGATACATTGTTCTTCCCACTTGAGCAAATCATATTTGTTCTTGTATCAGAGCAATGTCGTGAACTTCCTTCCACATTTTCAGAGGGAAGACAGACAACTTGTTAAGGATTTTTGAAAAAATGAAGATTCTGCTTTAATAAAGGTCTCTTGAGTTTGATACAGTATTTTAATAAAACCTAGCATTATAGCAGCTAAAGGAGAAAATCATTAACCTTGACTCTGTCTATATAGAGAAGTCCTTTTGTGTAAGAGTAAAAACACTGAACAACAAGGAAAAAACCCAGAGCAAATGCTTCGCTCTTTGATTCTATTACACTGTTGTAACAGTGCTGTGGCTTCAGTTCAAAATGAAAAACTTGTAAGCCCATTTCATACACTGCTCCCCACTTGATTCTCATGCATTTTCCCATGATGCTCACTGTACTTATTCAACACTGCTGTGACTATCTTGGGATCTCACCTGCAAAATTTGTTGTGACAAAGAGCATCTATATAATTTACTGCTGTGTAACCAAGAGAAATATGAAGCTAAGACTGCTACAGAACACCAGCATGGGGATCCTATACTTTAATCTAACCTTGCTTTCAACATTTTAACCTGTTACAGAATTCAAATACAGGAAACAGAAGGAATGAAGATAAATATTGATTAAAAAGAAAATCATAGGAGAATATTTTTCCCTAGGAAAGATCAAAGAAAAAGTAACAGTTTTTGAAGATAATCAAAAAGTTGCAGATAAAAATTAGGAAAAAATACTGACTACTTTCTTCACAGCTGCATCTGAGAAAGACCAAAAAAGCCCAGCAAAATTATTTGAATGACAGTTCAACTGCTATGAGATGTAACCCTGCAGCTGAAAACAAAGTTTGAATTTTTTATGATTTTTACTTTTTAGTCACAATGAATTAATGAAACAAGTAATGATCTTACGCTACACAGGAAACTGAATATACTCAGTAAAATTAGAAGCAAGCTTGAAGCATCCTCTTTGCCTGAGGCAACAGAAATGATGGATGATAGTCTGAGGAAT
>VZTL01069842.1:4110-32676 GCA_013400535.1 Scopus umbretta
TTGGGTCTGTTGAAGGAATACACTCTACTTTCCTCCAACTACCTGAAACCATATATATATATATATATATGGCATCAGATTCCTAGGCAATTGGTTACTTAATAAATCTCTGCAGATGTTCAGCATATGGATTTCTGCTCTATATTTGCAGAAAGAGATAGATCGAACAGCTTCCAAAATCCTATACTGCAAACTTTGTCTCATTTTTAGCAATCAGATCTAAAGAGGACAACTTGGTCAGTAGTGCCCTGTACAGTGGAGCCCAGCTGAAGATGGTTAAAGGTATTCCCAGATAACTTTTTCAGTGTGAAACACTGGTAGATAAGATAAATAAGAGGATAAGTTGCAGGAGGGAGGCTGCAGGAGAGGAAAGAGGGATGTTTTGGTCTGTAGTTGAGTCAGTTCTGATGCAACTTTTATGCTCTTTCACTCCCTCACAAGCGGAATGACAAGGGCTGCAAATATAAATATTCTTTTTTCTTCCTGTAATAAAACTGTCACTGGACAAAAAAAAATTCGGGCAAAACCACTGCTGCCTTCCAGATGGGGAAGCAGCCCTGTGGTATGAGCCTTGTCCTGAGAATGAAGTACTGGTGATGGGGTTTGGCAGGCTTGGAGTTTTTGGGGTATGGGTTGGGTTTTATGTTTGGGGGGGTTTGTTTGTGGAGTTTTTTTGCTATGGAGGCAGCCTTACCTTGCCCATACATGGAGGGAAATGACTGCAACATGATGCTGACTGAAAGTAAGTGAAGCTGCAAAAGCTGGTGATCTAGCTAAGTGGACAGCAAAGCAAGCTGAGGGCATTGGGGGCATAAAGTTGCCAAATAATTGCAATGTTGGAATGTTGCGTAGCAACAATAAAGATCCTCTGTGTTTTTTATAGTCAGAGTGTGCATTATATACAAGCCTGATCTGCCATTCCATCAGTGAAGAATTGCATTCAAAAACCTGAAGCCAGTGGGCACAATATAGCCAAACATAGTTAGTGAAATTGTTTACTTGCTGTGGTCTTCCGTGTTTGCAGTTGGTGTTTTCAGTTGATCCCTCTTAAAAGCCTGTCCTTGATAAAGGTGTTAAATTAAAACACAGTTCTCTATAGCTGATGAATCCTTTTTACCCTCTTTGGCAAGAGGAGGAGTTTTCCTACACATCACTCCCTATCTCAGAACAGCCACTGATTTATACACTTTGTTTCTGAAGCAGAAGAGGCAGGGTCACATGCCCGTGCCGGGACCTTCACCCCCATTTTTCATTTGGATTTCCTCCTGCCTTTCGCTGTGATCTTTACAAGAATAAGAACAGCTGAAGGGCTCAAACACTGGAACAGAATTCCTAGAGAGGTGGTCGATGCCCCAAGCCTGTCAGTGTTTGAGAGGCATTTGGACAATGCCCTTAATAACATGCTTTAACTTTTGGTCAGGCAGTTGGACTAGATGATTGTTGTTGGTCCCTTCCAACTGCAACAGTCTATTCTATCCTGTTCTTTGTCAAGTAGGGAATCTTTTTCTGCTGCCAGCAAAGTACTGTCAGCTCAGTTCTGCGAGAGTAGTGACTAGCAATAGTGTTCATTGCTAAACTGTTTAAATCAAAAGCAGCAATGGAAAAGTTCCCACACTGCACTCGCCCTCCTGCACCCCCAAGCTCTCTGCCCCACGTTCACCACAGCCAATACTGACTTTCTTGATTGATACTTAACGCACATGGCTCTGCTTTGGTATGAAGCGTCTTGCATCCTGCTGACTAGCTTCAGACTGCATGGGCTCAGACAAAGATGTTTTCAATGGTCTTTTCTCCATTGCAATTAGAGGGACAAGGCCAAATAAACACACNTACCGCAAAAACCCCAATCTCCAAACCAAAAAAAACAGGTTTAAAGATATTGCACATCACTTGTTGAACACAGTGTTCTGCCTCCTACTGTGAAGGTCAAAAAGCAAAAGCTCTTTTTTTTGCTTTCCAAGTGTCATGCCGGCTAACACTGGCAGCCTTGGAAATGAAAGCTCAGCTTATATGGTCCCAGTAATGTCACTTTGGTCTTTCTCAAGTGTTCATACATAGGATGAGAGCCCTGACTTAGCCTTAAATAGGGTTCCTCTGGGAGTGAGCAGTCCTGTTAAGGACATATCCCTCAGTTCGTACCGCAGCTCTGACTGCCAACAGCAGCTGCAGGTCACGCCACAATTTGAGCTACGCAGATGCCTGCCTGCAAAATGGTGTTTGGAGACCTCCCGCAGCTGATTTCACAAGCCCACACGTTGATTTGGATTCACAAGCAGCTCATATTGACTTCTAGCTTTTGGTCTGAAAGCTCAAATTTCTATGGCCTACTGCAAATCTCTTTTGTGTTGAATCAGATGAAGTTAATGACAGACAAGACAAAACCACCTAGGCTTTTTTAGTCTTTCTACTCCAAGTTGAAGGATGTTCAAATACTTCATTCACTTTACTGCTAGCATCCTTCTAATTTCCAGCCTTAACTTATTCTCCCCCAAGGCATCATTTCTCATTTGTTCTTGTGTCACAGTTACATTTTATATCTGCAGTGAGGACAAATTGCAGATTTAAATAGTATTGATGCTGCAAAGTTTTGCACTATATACAGATGGAACAACTTGCTTGCAGTAATTACAATATAGTTACAGTTTTCATCTGATTACCTGGAACTACACTGATTTTTCTCCACCCATACTTCACATAAAAGTTCCTTTTTATCAACAGTTTATACAAATGTTACTCTATAGGGGATTGCTGTAGTTCTAGATTTAAAAAACACAATAGCTTGTTTGTAAATATGTCTGATCATTTGTAACACTGTCTATTACTCCCTTTACAACACTCTGAAAAAGAAACAGCTGAGGAGGACATAGAGATCTATAAAACTACAAGAAGGAGGAAGAGAGAGTGTGGATTGAGACTGATTGTTCACTGTTTCCCCCCTGTACAGGAATTAGGGGGCTTCAGGTGAAGCCAACTCCAAAACAAATATTATAAGATGATTCATCTTCCAGCTGATAGAGAGTGGATTTGCTCAACTTGATGCCACAAGTGTGGTGGATACAGAAACCTTGCGCAGATTCAAAGGGAGATGAGTTCATGGAAATGAATCTGAGGGTTTCAAAGTGTACAGAATTTCTCTCCGATTCAGGAAGACCCTGAGCTGGAANTTTTCAGTTGATCCCTCTTAAAAGCCTGTCCTTGATAAAGGTGTTAAATTAAAACACAGTTCTCTATAGCTGATGAATCCTTTTTACCCTCTTTGGCAAGAGGAGGAGTTTTCCTACACATCACTCCCTATCTCAGAACAGCCACTGATTTATACACTTTGTTTCTGAAGCAGAAGAGGCAGGGTCACATGCCCGTGCCGGGACCTTCACCCCCATTTTTCATTTGGATTTCCTCCTGCCTTTCGCTGTGATCTTTACAAGAATAAGAACAGCTGAAGGGCTCAAACACTGGAACAGAATTCCTAGAGAGGTGGTCGATGCCCCAAGCCTGTCAGTGTTTGAGAGGCATTTGGACAATGCCCTTAATAACATGCTTTAACTTTTGGTCAGGCAGTTGGACTAGATGATTGTTGTTGGTCCCTTCCAACTGCAACAGTCTATTCTATCCTGTTCTTTGTCAAGTAGGGAATCTTTTTCTGCTGCCAGCAAAGTACTGTCAGCTCAGTTCTGCGAGAGTAGTGACTAGCAATAGTGTTCATTGCTAAACTGTTTAAATCAAAAGCAGCAATGGAAAAGTTCCCACACTGCACTCGCCCTCCTGCACCCCCAAGCTCTCTGCCCCACGTTCACCACAGCCAATACTGACTTTCTTGATTGATACTTAACGCACATGGCTCTGCTTTGGTATGAAGCGTCTTGCATCCTGCTGACTAGCTTCAGACTGCATGGGCTCAGACAAAGATGTTTTCAATGGTCTTTTCTCCATTGCAATTAGAGGGACAAGGCCAAATAAACACACAACAGAGTTGCTTTCTGCTTCTTTGCAGCAGTTTTTTTGGACCCTATGTATATCAGCTGCAGTCAGCTTTCATGTCTACTCCAACTACTCCAGAGATCCCCACCCCCCTAAAAAAAAAAAAACAACACCCNGCTAGCATCCTTCTAATTTCCAGCCTTAACTTATTCTCCCCCAAGGCATCATTTCTCATTTGTTCTTGTGTCACAGTTACATTTTATATCTGCAGTGAGGACAAATTGCAGATTTAAATAGTATTGATGCTGCAAAGTTTTGCACTATATACAGATGGAACAACTTGCTTGCAGTAATTACAATATAGTTACAGTTTTCATCTGATTACCTGGAACTACACTGATTTTTCTCCACCCATACTTCACATAAAAGTTCCTTTTTATCAACAGTTTATACAAATGTTACTCTATAGGGGATTGCTGTAGTTGTTCTAGATTTAAAAAACACAATAGCTTGTTTGTAAATATGTCTGATCATTTGTAACACTGTCTATTACTCCCTTTACAACACTCTGAAAAAGAAACAGCTGAGGAGGACATAGAGATCTATAAAACTACAAGAAGGAGGAAGAGAGAGTGTGGATTGAGACTGATTGCTCACTGTTTCCCCCCTGTACAGGAATTAGGGGGCTTCAGGTGAAGCCAACTCCAAAACAAATATTATAAGATGATTCATCTTCCAGCTGATAGAGAGTGGATTTGCTCAACTTGATGCCACAAGTGTGGTGGATACAGAAACCTTGCGCAGATTCAAAGGGAGATGAGTTCATGGAAATGAATCTGAGGGTTTCAAAGTGTACAGAATTTCTCTCCGATTCAGGAAGACCCTGAGCTGGAAGTAGTTTGAAGGCTGGGAGGGTGGACATGTCATGCAAGTTTGTCCCGTTGTTACTTTGTCCTGGGCAAATCACACCTGTGTTAGCTTACATCTGGTGAGCTTGGGCAGGAGTACCGAAGAGCTGCAAGGGCAGCTGGGGCTTTATAACCCTGGTCCACAACAGCCTAATTAAAACTGACACAGTATGTTCCCCCTCCACATGTTCAATGGGCATCTTCTCTTTATTACATGAATATATGTAGTCTCTCACACTAGTCATATTTGTAACCTGTCTAAAATGGAAGTGAAGCCCAGACTTTAAGGTGCATTTTAAAACCAGAAGACTTGCAGGGGTGGGTAGAATTTTTAAATACACCAAAGCACCTCCATTGATTTCAGTAGCAGTCAGCTTTGTAAACCCAATTTACAAGTGTAAATAAATAATTTCAGCAGTGCAAATCATTACAATTTTATATATTGAAAATGCAACTATAGCCACTTCTTTTTCTCTCTGACCACTTAAAAACCTTTAAAAGTACCTAAGAGGTATTTGAGCTGTCACAGTAAAAAAAAAAAAAAAAAAAGTTTGCTGAACCTATTCCAAGGTTAACTCTTCCTAGCAGCAGGTAATTGTTCCCACGTTGTTTCTGAATAAGCTTGATTTGAAAATGTCAGGAAATCACTTTTCTTCCCAGGAAATGTCTGTTCCAGGTATCTAGCTGTTAGGCAGAGGCTTGTGCAAATACCACTCCTCATATCCCACCTTTGATGTCGTTATGTCGCTGCTGGGTGCATTTCCTCGCTGTCTGATGTTCTCTTGGATTTGAGCATACAAGTCCAGAAGAATTCAAGGAGAGAAGTGTTAATTCACAACCCAACATATGGAGAGATATGGAAGTGTCTCAGGCATATCCGTTTCCTTTGATGCTCAGGAAAGGAGAAAGGAAGGTGAAACAAAGGTTTGTATATTGAGGGGTTTTTGCAAATGAACTTTCTCATTCCCTTGCTGCTTTTGCTAAGTCTTATTCTCTGAAGCAGTGAAAAGGGAAGGTGACTCAGTTTTCTACTCTCTCCAAGTAAAATAAAATAAAATAAACTCTCTGAAGGCAGTTGTACACCAACACAGTCCTGTTGGCTTCTAGAAATACCTCACTTGCACTAGATGGCAAGGAGGGCAGTAACAGGTCTGGGTTTGTAAATATAAAAGTACAGCTTTGATACAGGTAATGTATCAAAGTGCATGCTTGTGAGTCTCTCTGCTGCTTTAGGTATGCCTTGGGAGGTCTGGTTAATGGTCCAAGGTGCAGCATTAAGACCCTTATAAACTGCATGGTTAATGACTGTTAGTAGAAAATATGCTAGTGCTTTGTTTTATGACGAATGGCTGGGGTGGGGCACAGGATAGAGAAAAGGAATTAACATGTACTACATGCTCCTGAGTGAATCGGTGTAATTAAGGTATCGCTGGGGAAGCTTGGGTGAGTGAGGAAGTGGACTTCTCTCTGCGCTAGCCTGTCTCTGGCCAGATAATTTCAATTATTGGAAAATTATGAAGCCCAGCTCTGGAAGATTTTATGCAGGTTCAGTTCTCATTGAAAGGATGGAGAATGGTTTCAGGAAAATCTTTTGGGGATCTAGAACTGGTATTTCCAGGGCAATATAATGGCTTGGCTTTTCAGCTAATACCTGTGGCAGATTGGTGATACCATAACAAATTTAATTAAAAAAAAAAAAAAAAGTGATAACATGGGGTAGCAGGTGGGAGTTTCTCTGGGATTTTTATGGATTCAGTCAAGGATGTATTGTTCTGCTCAGCAAATACTGAAATTTCTGAGGTTCTCCCTTCATTCAGGAGATCTGGTGTCCAAAATATTGCATTTCTTCCTGATATGTGCAACATATTTTATGGCTTATAGAACTATTTGCATCTTAAGGAGTTCTTCCCTGGGCCTAGATATAGGCCAGCTTGAATATGTGTCGAAGCCACAATACACAGTTATGCTGGCTCAGCACTTCCCATTATAAGACCTTTTTATCCTCTTTTAAACAAACAGCTTAAGCTGAAATTTTCTGTGCTGGCTACCTGTCTCAGTCTGAATCTTTTTTGAAGGTCTTGGCAAAAGTGACTGAGCTGTCTCTGTGAATGGGACTATGGAAGAAGGATTATTTTGTCAGTGTTACAGATGTCTTCTGTTGTCTGAAGAAGGAAGAGACCCCATACACTGGAATATGGTCTTGAAGTTTCAGAGTGGGTTTGCTCTGCTGACGTGGTGTTGACCAGTCCTGCTCAGAGCTGGCCACATGTTCAGTTGTTCGCAGTCACAACTCCTCCGCCTGCCCCACTGCTTGCCAAGCCTGACCAGTCCTCAGCTGGGAGAGGGGACAGCTCTGCTCCAGGGAGGGGAATTCTGCATCACAACCTGTGCCTGTGGGACGGCCATCGCATTAAAGACCCTGCCACATTCATGTATCAACCTTGACTCTCTGCAGAGAGGTTCAGCTGCTGGGACAGCTGAGGAAGAGGGAAAGATGAAGGTTTTTAAGAGCAGATACCTGGCAAGATGCATTGGGAAGCTGGCACGTGGCAAGGGGACACCTCGGGGCAAAACTCCACAGTGGTAGAAGCTTTCACGTAGGGGAAATGGACAGGTAGGGGAAGTGGAAGCAAGAGGTTTATTTTTAGTATTTCTGTTGAGCTGAAACTAGAAAGCCAGATGATGCTCCTTCTGACAGGCAAATGTGTTTTAACTGGCTTCAGCAAACCCATATGCACAGCCAAGGAGTTATGTTTCCCTTAAGTAAATTCTCCTGATGTGAGCTTCCAGTCTGAAAAAGTGGTTTAGGTACAGGACCTTCTTAGTGAGCACATCTGCTCTACAAATTTGTGCAGTATCACATCTGCCATATAATTTAATGGAAACTGCAGAGATCTGGGAGAAAATAAATAGGATGGGTTTATTTCTGGCTTGCACATGGCCAACAGAATGGACTCAGGACAAGTTGAGACTGAAAGTTACCTAAAGGACCAATACTTTTATTTATCATCATGCAACTGGCTAGTTTTGCTGAGGAGCATATTGTGGGGAGGAGGAATGCCAGTAGAGAAAGTTGAGCCAGGATTCAAACCTTAGGGACACTGGGGGAGGAAGAACCTGCAGCTTTTGAATACAGGAGTGGTCTGCTTCAGTCTTACCCAATGGTTCACGTGCTGTTACCAGTTTTTTGTAAGAAACTTATTAAAGAAAAAAAAAAAAACAACCAACAAACCAACCCAAAACAACAAGAAAAAACCCCAAACAAGTCTCAATGAAGAAACCTCCTTATGTTGCTGTCACAGCTACCACCAATACTCAAATTGTGTGTTTAAAAACTAACTTCTTGCTGACTTCTTGCTTTCAATCACAGTCCTACGCTTTTCACTATCACATGAGTTTCTAACATGCTTCCTTTCAATATCTTTCATTATTTTGTTTCTTGTGCCAGCAGTTGCTGATCTGCCAAGGCCAGAGCATTACTAGTATGTAGTAGGGACTATGTCCAGCAGCAGGATCCTCATCTTCTGCAGGCCACCGGCATCCCAGCCTCACAAGAGTGCTAGTCTGTGGCATACTCTCCTAATTATCTGTGGTTTTGCTCTTTCTATTCTGCAGTTATCTTGTATTTCTATGGTTAGTCACTGTCTGCTTCAGACCTAAACTTTATGTTTTCATAGTTGCCCTTAACTGTCTTTTTTCATGGTTTGCAGTCCCACAGCCTGTCTGCAGCATACATCTGAAGCTGAAGCAATATGTAGGTGGTTGTACAATGTTCTGCATGTTTCATAAAGTGAAGGTATTACCCCTATCTGTTTGGCCACATTGTGACCATTCTCCGCTGTCCTGGGTCATCTACATACCCCAGCAGCATCTCAGTAACCTCTGTGCCAGCTATTCCTTTGCTGGACAGCAAATCTCCTACATGTGATGCCGTATCTTGGCTCTCCAGCTCATCAGTGTCTCTGGGCTGTTTCCTATGTTCCTCTTGCTCTCTAACCTGTTCTCCAGCACAACTGTTGGAAACAGACACAAGAGGAGGAAAGTGAAAGGTGCCACCATGAGACCTGGAGGGGGGAACCTTGGGGAAGATCCAAGTGAGTGAGGTGAAAAGTAGGCTCTGTTGTCCATGCAGAGATCTTGGAGGGTTTCTTGTAGAGCTGTTTCTTCTGCCATCTTTTTCCAATTGTGCACACACCAACATGCAAGTGCTCCCATGTCACTGTTTACTGCTTAGCCAGTGACAGGGAAAGTATTTCTCTCCTCCTAGGCTACAACTGCCAACAGTTAGCCTTCAGTAACATAATGACCAGCCAGTGTGAAACTGTTAAAATTACCTCATAAATAACTCTTAATGCACAGAGAACTAGGAGTTGCTGGTGCTCATAGATAAATTACTCACTGCCATTATGGAGCATTAAACCATGGCTAATACAGAGGCCTCCATAGGGGTTTCATTAAACTCCAGAGGTTTCCTATAGATTTAACCACCAGGGAGCTGCACAGCTCTTGCTGCTTGTCAGCTCTACCGTGTTAGAGGTAATGCACTTCTGCACAGGAGTACCAGGGATGCTAATGGCCAGGAAAATGCCTTTTAATGGGGAAAAAAAAATAAAAATCCCCATATTGTTAACATTCAGTAGCAGAATCTTGTTTGCAGCAAGATTTTTCTGATCTCTGTACAGTTTGGAAGTGGTTTCTTTTTGCATGAAGACATTAAGGGAAGTATAATTGCAAATGGTTCTCTTCCATCCAGGAAGCAGGGAAAGGGCAACACTTCAGACTTGCCTGCCCTGCCAGTGGTAGAGATTTCCAAATCTCTGCAGTTATCTTGGCTGGGAAAGTTGTGCTGCGGCATGTTCATTTGTTGCCTGTGACAGATCAGAGCTACTGCAGACATGTCTACCTGTGTTACCATCACACCCCCATGCTGCCTGGTAGATGCACCCTCTGAAAAGACACATCCTCATCTACACACCTACATTGCCATGTGACCCTGCTGACACAGGGCTTCAGTCACCCAGACTCCTTCCACCCAACCATAGTTACTGAACGATGTTAGAAGACCACTCAAGCTCCCTGTGATCAAGGCAGATAGTGATTGAGTCCATGCATGGTCTAAATCACCCTTTGGAAACTATCAGTTGGGGACTGAATTGCAATGGTGGTCCTGTGCACAACTTCGCTGTGCACTTGGAGACGTGTTGAGTAACCCCAGTTCCTCAAACTGAAGCTGGACTGTGCAACTTCCAGCATACGAGTGGTTCATGTGCATTCGTGCTTGCAAGCCACGCACGCTTTCTTACAGCAAAGGCCAGAAGAACAGATGGTGCCTACCAGATGAGATCTGGGAAGGCTTAATGACCCCATGAAAGTATTTATAGCTCCATCTTGTAAGAAACGTTTGGTAAATAATTACCACCAGCATACTACTAACGATAGTTCTGTCATGTGTTTTTCCATTTTTTGCCATCTTTTGCCATCTTTTTTATTGTTACTGTGATATATTCTATTTTCATATGCAAATCTTTAAGTTACAATTTATTTCTTAATATGTTCAGTATTTGTGTTATGTTGAAGGTATGCCCTTTTTGGCACTCTAGTAAAATTGTACTTATTCTCAAAGCTATTGTAGTTGTCATTCATGTGTAATTAATGTGACTACACCATTGATGACTCCACTGAAACTAATGAGAGGTGTGAATAAGAATTCACACCCAGCAATGTTCCCCGTTGGGTCTCCTTTTCTACCTTTCCAGCCCACTGTTTCAACTAAACAGTGGGTGGACAACTGCAAAGTAACCACATAAATGTGGACTCATTGTGGCTCAGTGAACACTCAAAAAACTATAAAAACTATAGTTTTTCTTCTGTGCCTGATGAAAGTTGCACTGGTGTGATGGGCTGACCCATTGCACACTGCCTAGAAAACTCAGTTCAAAAAGGGGAGAGCTCTTGTGGTTACCAACACAACCCTGGAGGGATTCAGCCATACCTGGCTTTCTATGCTTATATGCCAAATAAGAGGACTCTTGCACCTTTCTGTGTAGTTATGGTTGGGAGTACTAGTGCTACACTGGATTAGCACAACCCCTGTCACTATCTCCGTTAGAGACATCAGAACCCAAGTCATTGGAGGCATGACAGGATTTGCACTGTTTAAGCTCTCTATAGACCAAGCGAGTGGTCCTCTGATGGTTATTCAGGGCTTCTATGCTATGACTCTAGCCACTGCTTGTCTCAAGTGAGCTGAAACAGCCCACGTGGCAGGACGGGTGTACTCAGTGATGTATGCTTGTCCTTTGCTAGCTGTCCTGAAGAGGATCTGGCTGAAGCATGTCCCAGCTCCTTTCTGGAAAGCAGAAAGGGAGGTGAACCACAGTGGAAAAGGAACAAAAATTGGAATAAGACAAGGATGGGCAGTGCTTATAAGTTTTGTGGTTTAAGCACAGCTTGAGCCTCTCTCTAGAATAACCAGCTTGTTTAATTGATTATCTAGAGAAATATGGCTTAGGAGACTAAATTAAGTAATGTGATTACTGCTTTAAACTCAAATCGGATAGTAATCCTTCAGGCACCCTGATTTTTCTGGCTTCTCTTTCATTCCATCCTCAAAGTACAAATTAAAAAGGTGATCTATTATTACTTAAATAGTTTTCAAAACTGATTGTTTTTCTGACCCTCATTTCTCCCTCAGCAGGATAGAAATGATGCTCACTGTGTCTGGAGCAAACCCAACCCCTTTACCATGAAAAAAAAATCTGAGATCTGAAGGGAGAAGATAGAGGGGAAAATAATTAACTGTGCTACTGAATGATCAAGGATTTTAATCCTTACCTGCAGCTGGGCTGTGTTTTGCTGATACGGGGAGGAGAACGTGATTCAGTTTAGCCGGTCCCACAGCGTCCTGCCGAGTCCTGCCTGAGTTCTCGTCCTCTGGGTCCATTCCCCTGTGCTGGCATGGGCAGGATTTGGCCTGCTGCTACCACTTCTAGGTCATTTTTTTCCTCCCGTGGCACACTCATTTATGAAACAGGTAAAGAGAATGTGTAGAAATATTGCAAGTCTTAAAAAATGTTTTATTTTGGTATCTGCATAACCCCAAGTCTGCCCTGGTAAGGTTATTGCAACGAATAACTGATGAAGCAGCTCTCAGTGGCCAGTTATTTTAAAGTGCTCACAATCTTGTTTGGTTGTGATAAAGAGGATAAATAGAGAAATGCACATATTCACATCCACATGAAAGCCAAAATCACATGTGGCAGAGATAGTCAGAAACAATAAAGTCCAAGACTGAAAAATGAAAGAGAAGGATAAAGCCTTGTGGTTTAATATGAAGGAAAATATATGACAGAATCTTTCATCTCTGACCATGTTTGCTGCAAAGTAATAAGATATGTTGGCTCTGAATGGAGAAGATAAGAGACTGGGATAAAAAACAAGCTTCGGTACAACAATCATGGGAGCTAAATTATTGCCTTGTTTTTATTACTACGGGCGCAGAAATAGAGTGGAAAGATGTAGCTGCAGGGAAAAACTCCAACAGCCAACAGGATAGGCTGCAAATACTTGGGGTATGCTTTTAAAAGGGTGAATGCTTGAGATATTTTCCTCTTGTAAAACTATCAGTATAATGCTGCCTGTGGATAGGTTGAATGCCTTGAAACAGTGGCTCTAGCTTACAGTTTTGAGTGGAAACGTTGGGAAATTGGGGTCTCCTAAAGCAAACTAGTAGCACCAGTCAGTTTGTGCCAGAACTGAGATGGTACAAAATCAAAGGGTGCTCACCTTCTCTGCCACTGCAGAGCCCCAGTGCCCAAGCCTCAGCCTCTCCAATTCAATTTCAGAGACCTGTGCAGCTCACCCAGCGGGTTTGCTCACTAGCTTGTAAGCACTTTAAATTTGGACCATATTTGGACGAGAGGTGATGGCCTCAAGTTGCGCCAGGGGAGGTTTAGATTGGATATTAGGAAGAATTTCTTTACTGAAAGAGTGGTGAGGTATTGGAACAGGCTGCCCAGGGAGGTGGTGGAGTCACCATCCCTGGAGGTGTTCAAAAAATATGTGGATGTGGCACTCCAGGACATGGTTTAGTAGGCATGGTGGTGTTGGGTTGATGGTTGAACTAGATGATCTCAGAGGTCTTTTCCAACCTTAATGATGCTATGATTAAAACAACAATAATATGTGGATTAAAAGAGCATTTGCACTGTAGTTTGAGGAAAAACCTTTCAAAGGACCTACTGAGATGGAAAAACAGTTTCTGGACTTGAATGTAGTTACACTTACCAGAAATTAATCTCACAGGACTTAGGTATAGTTTTGTGATAGGATAGGTAGGTGGGACACTAGTAGTAGACATCAGTAGACTTCGGTCTACATCTGTCAGTAAACATCTGCCCATGCCGACACATGACCCTACCGCAGGCTTTCATTAACCCTTCTCCACATTGAATCTAATGGTCTGGGAAAGGACTTGGAGAAAGAGGAGGCATCTGTGGCCTGCACAGTTGGTGGGGAAATAAAGTCTGTTCACAGCATGGTGGCACCTTTGCTCCACATGTCCAGACCCACTTGTTCAGTGTTTCCCAGCACGTACCTCAGGGAAGCTGAAATTGCAGGGAGGCAAAGGTGCTGAGACCAGAGTCCTGAAGGTGTGGAGGTCAAACCTCCAGCTCTGTTGCTAGTGCTGAGATGAAGGGGGAAGGACAGTGTGGATGTCCTTGGGTTAGATGTTCAGTTGGCTTTGGCCATGAAAAAAAGTGAGGTCGCATCAAACTGATTTCATGGTGGCAAGAAATGGTAATGCAGAATTACCACCATCCTGTAAAGCAGTGGGACCTGCAAGTCAACAAGCACAAAAACTTACCCTCCCAGTGCCCAGATGGAGGTGACTTTGGGGGTGCTGAGTCATGCTGACAAGCCATCTCCAATGCAGCCATCCCCCTAGGCTAGGAGCAACACCAGTCTCCCAGGTAGGGCCCTTCCTACATTTTTAAAAGCAAGACTTGTCACACCATATAACCCGCTGCTTCCTCCCAGGATGTGTTAATCCCAGCATTCCAGGAAATGTGGCTGGAGCATTTGCAGGAGTGACTTCTCCATCACTCATGACTCTCCTTTTCCCTAATAGTTTCTCCAGTTCAGGCTTGTGTCCATGAATTGCAGTGACTTTTCTGGAGCAGGTCTGCTATCTTTTAAAGGCCACCATGGATAGGTGTGAAATGTTATACTTGAAAGCTAAAAATATGAGACACTTCAAAAAACAATGTTTTTGAAGACACAGATTTCCTCATTTACTGAGTGTATCACAAGTTCAGGCATCTCAGTTCCAAAGCACTAGAGTTGAAGGTATTTTTTCATGTGATGTTTCTATGACATCAAAATATTTAATTCTAATTTCTGTTTTTTAAAATTTTTATTTCAAAAGTGGGTTCTTTGAAATGCCAGTTCAAGAAAAGAGCTAGACATTTCATGGTAGATCAATCTTATCAGATTGCTTCTTTTATAAAACAAAATTTTGTGACGTTGACAAGCACTTTTAAAATTAGATAGCTTCTTTTGTTTTGAGATTTCTTTAGTAAAAACAGTCCCATGGTTTCTATGGAAGTGATACTGTTATGTGCATTAAAAAAAAAAAAAAAAAATCCAATGAAAAAGTGTCATGAACCAGAATGAGTTTTCTTCACCCCAACATAAATTGGTGAATTGCAAGTATAAAAATGCCTGCGAGAAACGGTGAACCAGAGAGAATTTTTCAAGCACTTCAGTGTGCCAAGAAAACTGTACACTCATCAGTTATTCTTGCTACAGCTCAAGATTTTCTAAAGTAGATGTATTTCAAGAATTCTCAGTAAAATCCAGAACAAAAAGAAATTGCACATTTTAATTCTGAATATGAGGTGAAGACCAGGTTCCTTGGAAATTTAACAGAAATTTCTGATCTGTATGTGGCTTGGGGTATCTATCCGATCCAGCCCAGCCCTTGTGAGTTTTGCATTGAAGGCCTCAAAAAGGACTTTAAGGTCCCTTAAAATACTATGGTTACTGCTACACTTAGAGAGCCAAGAAACAAGCAAACAATAAATGAAAGAGGTAGAACTGGTGCTGGAAATTTTACTCCTAGCACTCAAAATTCAGGTCTGGAGGGCATAAATTTAGGGCAATGCTGCATGGCACGTCATCAGGTGATAATGCAGATCTTGGATTTCAGTCCAAAATCATCAAATATGGGAGGATTTACCCACTAGCAAACTTGGATCTGGAGCATCAGTGTTATATGCTCACACAAAGATCAGATTCTCCTTCCTTCAAAGACTTGGCACTAGGTATCTTGGCATTACACAATATATTAAACATGTATTTTTGAATAGCATGAAAACCTGATAGTTGTGTAAAATTTTAAATGTACCGTCATTAAATTGTTTTGCAGCTGAACTCTGTGAAGTTTGGGAAACATCTTGTTCACACAGAGGAAAATTGGGTAACATATCTTAACCAGGTTGAAGATGTCTTAGTGTCTCCTCTTTCACCTGTAAGTAAAACTAAATACCTGGACTCCAGTTCTTCATGTAATCCTTTAATTCAAAGAAGATTTTTTATTATTATAAAGACCTCTGCAAATGGATTTCAGCAGGGAAGAAGGAAAGCGCGGCTGTTTGGGTTTTTGATTGTGTGGGGAGTCATGGAGGGAAAGAGACATGGAGATGTGGAGAAGGGCCCACAAGATGCATCGCTGGATAAAATCCTGGCCAAGTCTGCAGTAAATCTTAGTGCCAGCTATGGTTGTGATGAGCTGGGTTTTACTACTGTGGATCTGAGCTCATTTGTTTTCACAACTAAACAGGTTCCTAACTGAGTCTCACCTGGGCTACAACTACTCCCAGAGGAGGGGTGAACATCAATGGTAGATGGAGATTATTTTTAGCGAAATTCTGGAGTCCTGATATACCTCAGTTTTCACTTTCTCAGCACATTTTATTCAATTTTATTAGGTCATTTAGCAAATAATTTTAATTTTCTGCTTAGATCTGAATTTCTGAAAGTAATGTACTGTTGTACAGTTAATGAGTCTGCTAATAAGCTCTAGGAAAATGTGATTTGCAAATCATTCCAGGACATAACTGTCACTCAGACCCTATGCCAATTAACATAACCATTAGCAACTATCCCTAAGAGGTCCTTGAAATTTAAATGAGATTTCCTAAGATCTCGTTTACTAGGGAGGTTGAAGATTCTGCCTCATATGGAAAATGCAGCCTGGTAAAAAGCAATAGTTCATTAAAGACAAAGTGTATCTTTAGATGTAAATGCCCACCTGGGTTCTGAGCAGCAGCAATCTCTCTGTAACATACTCAGTGTTTGTTTGCCCTTACAACGGTGTTGCGAGGTGCCATGGCTCACTAACTGCTTTAGCAGCATAGTTGCTGCTGAGACAGTGATACGACAACAAAATGGGTGGCTCTTCATTGTAAATATGAAAAAGATGTTAACGTGGAGGGTGTGTTTAGGGAGAAATATTTTACCCACAAGGTCTTACTAAATCTTGGTAGATTTAGTGACTTGGTGCATTTGGTTTTCTTGAAAAAAGGCTGCATAAAGGTTTTGTGAGGTTGTGGCCAATGCTGCAATGCTCTCATGTGCTGCAGGGACTACAGCTTCTCTGGGCGGAGGCAAATTTTGGCTGGCTGCAATTCCCACTGTCCTGATACTTCACTCCACAAGCCCCCCACTCAAGAGAAAGCACTTTCATCAACATTTGGCTTTTTTTGATCTTTCCCTCTCCCAGCGCTTATTTGTTTGGGCTCCCAGGACCAGTTCTGTCACATGTTTTAGGAAAAAACAGATCTTCAAGGCTTTGTTTAGGATAACAACCTCATGGGGATCTTGCCATAACATTGTGGAGATGTCTTCCACAGGTAGTTTTAGCCAGGCTATCAATCAGGCAAGCACAGCACTTCAGATGAAATGCAAAAGCTTCAGACTCAGGAGGAGACTGCTGTGGCTTGGGGGTATAAAAGAAAAAATCATGCCATATTAGGCAACTTTAAAGACCTAGCAGAGGTATTAGCTTAATATCTCTTTTAATCTTGCCTTATCTCATTTACAAAATGAGAAATCCCTAGGCTTGCAACTGGTTTCTGCTAGCTGGAGTCAGGTGGCCCATCAGGGCCCTCTGTGGCCAGAGCTGGCTCACAGGGTGATGTCCCTGAGCCACCACCTTTCCCCCCTGGCAGCTCCCCACAATGCAGGGAACAACCTTTTGTGCAGAATGTGAATCCCAAAGCTGCACACCCCCTCCTGTGTCTGTATATACATGTAGACCTGTGAACTGCTGCATCCATGTGGTCCATGAGGATGCAGTCCAAAGCTGGCATTCATGAATTTGACAGACATCAATTTGAAACCTCACGCTCAGGAAAGTGGTGCAGGAAGGTGCTGATGGCTGGAGGATGGAGCTTGACAATGAGGTTGAAGGGATATCATCTCCTAATTGTCAGACTGACTCTGTCCTGCTTTTGACCGAGCAAGTGAACATGAAACACAGGACTAAATAAAGCACAGATCTAGCAATTGATATGAGTCATCTAGGAGAGATTAAGATAGGTAAATGAACAAGGCAGGTAAGATGCTAAGGTAAAAGAGGGGATGAAGTTTGTCTAGATCAACGACCTGCCTCAGAAAATGGTGTTGTGAATTAACCGCACAGTAAAACTTAGCACTAGGCTGAAAAATTCCTTGAGTGTCCTGTGAAGGGCTGTTTTCTCAGCCATTTCTGGAGGGGATTCCCCTGCTGTTGCTTGCCCAAGCTCTGTTTGCCCATCACTGCCTGCTGCCTTTCAGCAGCAGGTGAGCTGGTTTCCCGAGATTCCACCTGCTAATGACTTCAATGTTCATTTGTTTTCCTGTTTTCTTTTGTTTTAAAGTAACATTGAGGGCATTTAGGACTGGGGAAAGGATGTACACAATGACTATATTATGCAAACAACGCCAGCTGATTATGATGGTGATTATTAATAGTAACAGTAAGCAGCAGCTGGGACCTGATTGATTAAAGATGACTGGGAGGTCCAGGAAGCCTCAGAGCACTTTCCAAGGTATGTTTTTGCCTTTTGTGATGGAGCCTGAACAGCTGTCACTGGGACGTGGCAGGTTTGCACAGCCGGGTCCCACTAACCCATTTCATGTCTCACCAAGACTCTGTTGGGCAGGTACAATCCTCTCAGAGCTGTCAGTAAGCAGCTGTGTCTCAAAGGATACTACAGCTCTGGCTTTTCAAGGCTCAAAAATACCAGGGCTCCTATTTTCTGTATGGAAATTCCTGTTTTCTGTAGCAAGCCTAGGAGAGCGTGGTTCTTAAACCATTCCCAACTTAGGCTTTATTATGTGGTTATAGTTTTCTTGGCCACTTTGGCTGTTGATAGATGATCATTTGCTATCTTTTTTCTCTTGATAGGAAAAGCCAGGGGCATATAAATTGTATTTTCATGCAAGTGACCAGGTACAGATTTTTTGGTATTTGCCTTTAATTGCCTTCTCAGTTTTTGTTAGACAAGAAAGGATATTAACAGGATTGCGCAATGGCCAATTAGTTTTAAAGGTCTTTAGTTCCATTACTTATCTGGAATAATTTGTAATCTTCCTTTGACAAAGGCAGCCAAGGAACCCTTTTTGATAATAACACTAAATCAGACTGCTACAGCACATACCGATTAACATATACAAGGGATGTTACACCAAACAGAAATTCAATTTAACAGATCTCACAGCTCCAGCCATCTCCCAATTATATCCATATCCTTCTGCAGATTTCTCTGTTTTACCCTCTTATCCCCATCTTCAGAGGTCTTAGTATGAATTTATCATGTTTCCTCTTGCTCTTTTTCATATGCAGCCTGCTCACTACCCACCATTTTTTCCATAAGGTTTTTTGATCTCTTCTTTCTTTACTGATCCCTTATGATGCTGCTGGCTACAGAGGTGAAGGGGACTGTGTTACCAGGAAAGTGGAAGAGGGCATGTGCACACTTGGACCCTTCCCCATATCTTAGGGATATGAGATAAGTGCATTGACTTTGGTGTTGGTCAGTCATTTAGGGTCTGGAAGCTGCACTAGTTGAACGAGACTATTTCAGTAAAGGACTTACCCTTACTGGGGCTCAGCATCCTGGGGAGAGGTAGCAGCCCCTGGGTCTCAGGCCAGGGCACTGGCAGGGCTGGTGGGTTATTCTGCCACTTGAGCAGGCTGCCTGGGGAGGTGGTAGAGTCACCATCCCTGGAGGTGTTCAAAAAATGTGTGGATGTGGCAGTTTGGGACATAGTTTAGTAGGCATGGTGGTGTTGGGTTGACGGTTGGACTAGATGATCTCAGAGGTCTTTTCCAACCTTAATGATTCTATGATTCTATGAACAGAAGAAACTTAAGCATGAGACCCCATCACACACAGACAGGGTAGCAGCTATGTACTCAATCCCTTCCACATACTGGGAGCTATCAGATCTTGGGCATTTGTCAGCTGCTGGACTTCTTTCTCTGGTTTAAACCATTAGAAAGGCAGATGAAATCCTGTAAAAGGGTCTTTTGAAAGAAGTGTAATATCNCGAATGCCTCTCCGGTGCTGAAAGTGTCAAACAAGTTTGTCAAAACTTGGGCAGCTGCCTGCACACAAAGCATTCATCTGGGGCTGTGTTCATACCTGCTTTCATCCTAAATGTTTTCTCTTTCTATAGGTAACACAGGCAACAAAATCTGCCGCTTTCAAAAAATCAAACAGGCAGAAAAATGTGGAGCCAACGCATCTTTGTTACATGGCAGGTTCTGCTGCTTGTTGGTTATTGTACAGCCGTAAAAATTCAAACCAATTTAAACATGTCTCTGTGCCAGTGAGCTGGCAGAGCTCCGCTTGCTTAAGGGAAATGGGGATTTGGTCTGACTTTGCGCGGAAAGGGTTTGTTTGGGTTTTTTTCTGTCTGCATCAGTTGCTCACCTGTAGAAAGGCAGGAACATTTCTTCCCTTTGCCAACCTTCTGTAGGCTTCTCCAGTCAAACAGGAGATTTTCTGTGGCAGAGACCACCTCTGGTGATGAATCTGTCCCGCACAGCGCGTCAGTGGTGGGGACCAGGTGCCTGTTTTGGGTTCTGCATCTCACAGGCTGTGCAGAACACCCTGAGATGCATATGGGCACATGGGGCCAGGCCTGCATGTGTCCAGGTCAAGCTGATCCTGGGAAGGTGCCTTCAGACATATGCTTTCAAGGCTCCTTGTCCCATGCTGTGTGGCTCCAAGTGTGTGCCCATACACAAGGTACCAGCTTTGCAGCAAATGCAAATACCACCCCTGTATCTTGTGCAGATTTCTTGAAAATAGGCTGGCAGGTAAAAAAAAAAAAAAAAAAAAAAAAAAAAAGGAGAGAAAAACTGCATGAAAGTGTTTACAGAAAGAAAGGCTGAAAGCTTAACCCTCATAAGACATTGAAGAGCATGATATTGCATATCATGACTGCAGGTCAGTAGTCACACTTCACAGAAAATAGAAACTCCAAACACAACACACACAACTGTAGGAACCAGGTTTCATCAGTGCCACACCTCATAAAACTGCTTATTATATACTGTGCCTTGCAGGATTTATTGTCACCTGGTCCACATCTGATGCAGAGCATTGACCTGGGAGTCATGAATCCACAACTTCCATTTCTACCTCTTCCACAGTGACAAGGTGGACTGATTTCCATCCAAGTGATTTAAATGAGCCACCAGAGAACCGTGATTTAAATCATTGATGTTTGCTTTTTACATTGGCAGGAGAGGCAGCTTTAATGATGTATGGTCCTACTGCTGTGGCTGAAATCTAAATTCCTGGAATATTCTCTCTAGATAATCTCTAAAGTTCACGTATTTGCCTCTGGCTGGCGAGCTGCACACCAGGGAGCGAATTCTTGGCACAGCCAGGCAGTTTGGAGCTGCTGCGCTTGTATTGGCAGCCCGAAATAGGCAGCCCAGAGTGAAGGTGCCAAACAGGGTGGTATTAAGTACCTCTTGGCTTCTGCTGAGCAGAGGACTAGAAGGGAGAGCGCTCTGAAGAGTTGGAAAGTGCAGGAAGAGTTTTGGCAGGACTGCGGGAGTAGGCGGGTGTGTGTCTGAGCTGCGCTCCACGGCGCTGAGCAGTGACCGCCCTGCAACGGCGTAGGGGCAGGAATTAGTTGAAATGCTCACACAGGCAGAACAGGAGCAGTGTGAGCCACGTGCAGCCTAGGAGTTTAGGATTCCCAATCTGGGTAAGAAGGTATTCAGGGAAAAATTTCAAGCCTGGTTGGATGGACAATTTATAGTGTAGCTAAACTAATGATTAAAATAATATATTTTTTTCATGGAAAACCTTGACACTTTTTGGTTCATAATTAGTAAACAGATGGTTGATATTCAAGATGGCCTTTCTATTTTCTGCTAGCCAGAAGAATGCAGTATACCTAGACAAATTGATTTAAACAAGTATGTTCTTTAACCATACTTTAATCAGTTCTTACGTTTTGCAACCTTAAAAAAGGTGAATGACATACGAATGGAGAATCAGCTTCTCACAGGTAATATGAATCAAGTTGCACTTGGATGAGAGGTGGGACTTAAGGATATGAAAAGGTAGTATTTTATTCATTAAATAACTGCATCAAGGTGCTGAGTGTAAAAGACAATGAATGAGGGCAGTGTTTCTGGTCATCTTATGGTGTCCTTTTAGAAAAGATAGATCTTTTTCTCTCGCCCTTAATTTATACTCTTGAACTGAACAGATCCTGACTTTGGACTTTCTGTGTTGGCTGGTGACAGCACTACAGTAGTTAAATAAGCTGAAATAAAGAGAAATGGTCCTTTAGTTCCTGCAAAAGTGACCGCGAGTTTACGTGCTTTCGTGAACATCAGTTCTGGGGGAGGCAGGTTAGTGGTTTGGCCTCCTCTTACCTGCAGTGACAAGCATGTGACATCCAGATCATACATTTTCAGTGTAAGGTGTGTAATAGATTATAAGAAGTTTACACAGTCAACATTTAATCTTGGAAGCTAAATAGACTTTTCTCGTTTCAAAACAAAAAGTGTTTATGGTTTGAAAGATCTCATTGTACTCTCATAAAGTTATTATTTGACTTTTACTTTCATCTATCCTGGTGTGCGTTTGCAGGCAACTCTTCCTCTTTCATGTTTTCCTTTCTCCATCCACAAAGTTGAGAAGACGCTTACCATATGCGTATAACCCAGTGGGATTCCCTAGTTCTAAACCTGCAATTAATGCTAACTGCTATTATTTCTTTATTGCAGAAGGCACTTTTCACACCTTGCATTATCGAAGCAGCACGATATACATCTCACCATCTCCTTTCCATTGTGTGCAGCATCCCCTACCTTTCCAGATCACGCAGAGATGATTAACACCACCTGACACAATAGCAGTTCCCTGACATGGCTTCCTGGGGTAATTTGTGAATGCAATAAGCCTCAGAAAACCTGTTAGCAAGGAGAGGTACAAACATGCCTCACCTGTGTGGGTCGATGCAACCTCGGAGAGTGTTTGGTGCCGTACGTTTCAAGGCCAAGCACTCGATGACGTGGAATGCTCTGTTCTTCTCCGTCTCCTGGCTCCATCCCTGTAGCCATGGTAATAGCATGTCCTGTGAAAGATGCAGCTGGCACTGAGCACAGTGCATTCCCCTTACTACCTACAACAGACTCTGAGGAGCAGGAGCTGCCTTTTCTCACTGCAGTTGCATTAATGTCGCGCGTGGTGCAACCAGCAGTGATGGTACTCCTGCGTGGTTCTCCTCTCCTCCTCAGCTGTCTGCCCTCCTCGAGGTCTCCTTCATATAGACACCCACCCAAGGGAGGCAAAAAAAGGACAAATATTAATAATTGCATTATGAGTTCTAAAGCCAGGAAGCTTAACTGGCCTTTTTATCATTGATATGATAATGTGGTGAGTAGATAACATCAGCAGTTGCTTTCATCTCTGGAGATAGTGAATAAACTAGATACGTATTTTAGAGCTGACAAGTATTCTCACTGAAGGCTCTTCTGAAAGTCCTAATCTCTCTGGTTCATATGTATATTTTGCAACTTGTTAACACCACACCGCCTCTTCCCAGCAGAGGACTGTAATTGTGGAGGAGCTCATGCCTTCCTGTGTTTCTGAGGGAGGCTGGGCACCAGGGCTCGTTTACCAAACTACTGTTAGGAGAAAGCAGAGCTATAAAAGGATATCTATTTCAAACACTGTGACCAAAGAGGACAGTAACACTTTGGCCTCTGTGGCTCTTTCCATGTGTGGATCTCGAAGTGCTTTGGCATCACTAATTTGAAGCAGAAATCTCACTAATTAGCATTTATGTCTGGGATGGAGGGATGTATTTTGCAAATCAGCAATGATGTGAACAGTCCTGATTTACCACCAGATGAGGGATAACGTATGGCAGAGCAAGCTTGGTTCATTTGTTTTAAAAAGCTCAGTTCACTTTGTTTACAGAGAGGGATCTGCAGCAGAGCTTTACACCATAAGGTCCCTAACATGAATGGGAAGCTGAAACATACTCTTGAAATATTTGTGACCAATTTCTTTCTCTCCCTAAAGTTACACAGATGTGGAGAAGGGGACTGATGTCTAAGTGGAGATTTGATTGTTTTCTCCTCTGTCAACTGTGGTGTTTGTAATTGACATTGTACTCAGAGAAGCTTGATGCTGAACCCAGCCTAACTCATAACCATGGAAATTTTTGTGTGCTGTATGTTGGAAAATAGGATTTTACAGAAGCCATTGACTAAGAAAATGTTTCTGGGAAGGAAAGGCAGGGTTGATTTGCAGGCTGAGGACCGGCACTTACTTGTGTTGGTGGGAGCCTTCTGGGTTGCGCAGAAGCTGCGTTCAGTAGTAACTGATGATGGGCTTCACAGCACTTGCCAACAGGGACTGCAGTCACCTGGGTGCAAAGCAAGACCCGCTGTTCAGCCTGTCCTGCCAACCAACTCCTTATACCACTGCAGCACTCAGCAAGATGAGATGGGGGACAGCAAGATATTTCTTCACCTGGAAAAACTGTTTTGCATTTCAACTCATTTGCCATATCCTTTGTTTTCAGCATCCAAAGCACAGATTACCTAAACAAACTCAAGGAGATCTCTGTGGACACCTGGGAGGAAAGAAGGTTCTGGATTGGGAGGGCTGGAGATCTTGATGGTGTTTCACAAGACCATTTTCTCCTCAAAGGCTGTCACTTGGGAAACCAAAGCGTGAGAGTTTAAATGCAGTTGCACAGTGATTCAGCTGGCAGAACTGCTGGCTGTGCTATGCCTGATTCAAATCCTTTGCTTCAATTGCTAGACCCAACAAGCAAAGCCTAATAAGTCCCCAAAATACAGTGGTATATTAATGAAGAATGCTGTGCAGCACTTAGCAATAGAAAAGCATGGGTAATGAGGGACTTAATTTGGAACATATCATTTGTCAGATAATTTGGAGGCACATGTCAAAACAGTGCATAAGAATGGAGTTTGCTGCACCAGCTGAAGTCACCCCAAATGTTCTTTCATTGTTGCAAATCCCTTTTTAAATCTAAGCCTTCAGAAAAGAACCTGGAACCAATAAATGACATAAAAGAATAAATGTTCACAACACATATTTTGGGTTTGGTTCAAACACAATATTAGAAAGCTGAATTAATTGTGTTTGTATCAAACCCAAATATATTTTATGAAACAATGAGACCTCTTAAATGGCTAACTGCTGCCCAGAATATATTTTCCCTGAACCAAACTAGATAACAGCATATCCCTCTTAAATTGGTCAGGAGAACTGGCTGCCAAATGACAATTCTGTGGCCCATATTTATTCACCATCTGTGACTTCCACACCAATTTGCTCATTTTAAAAATCAAAACTTGATTTTTTTTCTCCCCTCTCTCTCTTTTCCCTTCTTTGCCAGAGCTGCAGGGTAAATCCAATGTCTGAAAACCGAGCTATGTTTTTCTTCCTGCTGCAGAAATGGTTTCTGCTGATGATGCATGAGGCATGATGGAGTGAGCCTTGCTCCTCTGCAGCTCTGTTGGCTTTGTGGTGTGTGCAGTAGTTAAGGCTTGTTTATGCCAACAGGCTATGGATGGCAGCAACTGGGAGGAATTCCCTCGAGTGACCTGTCTTTCCCCAAATGAATGGTGGAAAGCATAAGAGGGAAAGGGGAGAATTAAATTTGCCCTTTTGTGGTATCCTTTACCAACATAAAAGGCTGCATCTGCTTGATAAATGCTGGCGTATGTAGGAAGCAATCAGCTCCTGCGAAGAAGGAGAATTAGGGAAATTGTTTCTGGGTTCTAGTGATCCAACATCACTATGTCTCTTCTACTTCTGTTCTTAAAAAAACACTTGCTATTTTATTAGTAAAGAGTACTCATATCAAGCTTCTTAGTTCATCTACGTGTTCATCATCCACCTGCCATGGGCAGGGAGCAGGCAGGACATCTCTGGGGCAGGGATTAAGCCTGAAGAGTGTGGCACTAACTGATTAGTCTTCTTTGCCTATCTCATAACCCAGGAAACATGGGGTCACTCAGGGGTATTAATGAAAGCTAAATTTATGACAAGAAATGCTGCTCCATGCAGAGTGTAATCAGCTGAGGACCTGGCCAAATCAGTGCCACCATGTCAAAGAACCAAACCTAGTGCTGAATTTTAGGGGTGATTCTGGCACTGCATGTTACATCTGTAGTTACACGCACTCATCAGAGTACTCAAAGCTCGGGCTATAAAGGAATATAAAAGGAATAAAATTGGCAGAAGGAATTTCTCTTGCTCTTCCATCTCCATTTTTTTGCATCCCTCCATTTGTAGCATCGCACACCTGTTACTATAGTAGCGGACTGGGGCATTTTACCCTAAGCTGATATTGGCCACTCTCAGAGAGAAATCAATCTACCGCAGCAAAGCCAGGGCTCCTGCATTTGAGAAAAGACAGCTGCTATCAAATCATCAAAGTAGTTCATGCTTGGCTTAGAGGTCTCAAATTGTAAATAACACTGGTACATTTAAATTCTGAGCGGAATTTATGATCAAGCTGTAGATAAATACATTCTATCACAATTACACATTACTGGTAGGCTGATCTCTTGCAATTCCAGAGGGTGGATCAGCTAAACACTCCTTACGTGTGTTTGTTAGAGCTGGAGCAGAGCTGGAAAGCAGGGTTGCTTAGCACAGGTTTTCCCTCAGTAGCTTGACATGACACTGAGCTTCATCCAGCCTTCTGGTTTTGTTTGACATGAACTCGTTTTGAAGCAAGCAGATAACTATCTGTATCTCTCTGCACAGCTTGCATGAAATGCAGCCCTGAAACTTGGGCTTAGATTTTATGAACCTTTCCAAACTGCTCTGTGAAATTGATGTTAATGTAAGCATTTTTGACAAACTCCAAGAACCGATGTGTTTTGCTTTGGTTTTATGTCACACTGCATGTACTTTTGATGGCTTTAAATCAGAAACCTATCTGAACTTTCTTTCTTATAGACATGAGGTGGGAACTTCACAAGAAAAGGCTGCCTCATGCCATTTCTGGCACTTAACAGGCTTTATGGGAAACATCAGCAGAATCATTTTTTCTCAGAGGTGTTGGGATACTTCCACTCCCTCCTCTGGTAAGGCTACTTTAACTGTAGACATGAATCAGAGTTTGCCTCTTGGACGGAAAGCTCATTCAGTTGTCCTTTTTATCTTTACCCTGTCTACACAGCTATTCTGCAGATGGCAAGAGAAAGATGTCATCTGGAGGCAGCAGCTGGCACGATGGGAGATGACGTGAAGGTGGGTGCGGGGGTGTTGCTTGCCTGCCTGAACCGGGATCAAGTCAAATCAATGGTGTGGTGAAAGGAGATGAAGGAAAAAGGAAACACTCTCCCAGGCAATTTTCTTGGAGGAATAAAATTACATAAGGAATGACTGACAAATTAGAAGCACTTTGCACCTAATTTTAATGTGTTCGGATCTTAGGGAGGAGAAATACGTTAAGTTTCAAATTACCCATTTTACCAGTTGCTGCCTTCTCTAAAATCAAAATCGGCCTAGGCATTTGGTACTAAATCTTAAAGAAACAAATTGCTTTCTATGGTACACTGCATTCTTAAAACAGCTTTATTTGAAAGTCCAGCTGAGCTAGTTAATTTAAGCAGTGAGCTGGTCCATGACAGTTGAGCATTTGTTATTAAGGCCAGTTACTTCTAAGAGTACAAATCGCACTTCCAGGTAAACTTAAGCTAAACCTGATCTTGGGCTCTAACTCAAAGCCATCTGATGTCCATGAGAGACTTTCAGTTGACTTATGGCTCCTGAAGTAGATCTCAGTTGATGTCAGCAATCAGTGGTGGCCTCATTTGATTTACTCGCCCCAGTGACCCACATTCCCAGAAAAGAAGGAACAATTTCCCAAAGTCCTCTTCACCCCTACTCCTCTGAACAGCAGCTATTCCTGTGCTAGCCCTGGCACCGTCCTACAGCTGGTTATATGCCTCTGCCCTAAGGGAACCTCCTGGAGGATATCTGATGTCTCTGGAGGCTATGCCCTTATTCTATATGTTTATTATATATACATGTGTTGCTCCTAATGCCAGAGCTTGTGAGGCAGAGGGAAGAGCTGAAGCCAGCCTTTAAAGCACTCTTCAAGCTGGGCTGTTCCTCAGTTTGTCTTTGAAGCTCTTTCCCATGACCTCAGTCCTTGCAGGCCTGCTGGCAATATGATATGTCTATTTTATTGGACACGATCTGAAACAGCCAGTTCAACGTCCCGGTTTAGTAATGCGACTTATTGAAGCTTATGAGCTGCCTTGGCTTGCAACACAATTAAATTTCAGGAAACAGAAAATATTCCAGTGAGGCTGGTGGATTCGTAATACTGTTTGAGGCTTAATGCATAATAAAAATCTGCCATTTAAGGTTTAATATAATATGCAACAGCCCTAAATGACCAGTAAAAACATTATGCAAATTTTTAAGGAAGTTATTGCCTCCTGTAAATGACAATTTATCAATGGCTTGTAAACAAAGGGCTTTCCTCATGGTTATGAACCAAAGAAAATGCAGAAATGAGCAGACATAAATGGGTTATAGAAACAGGAGGTCAGCAGAAAGCTGTACAGCATGAATTGTTGTGGGCCTTCCTGTCAGCCAGGGCACAAAAGTAATGCACTATTTTTCCTGTGTGCCAACAGACTACATTTAGTCTCCCCCTCCCCTAAAAACAGATTTGCTTATGTAATGGCATTAAGTAATGGCATTATTTGTAAATATAGTGCCTGAAGTTTACTTTTTATTCTTTTTCTATTTTTGCTTTTAGTATTATACATTTTCAGACTTTTATTTGTGAACATAAGGGTAAAATCCCCAACATTTATTGTCAGTATGCATCTTGTGTTAGCACATGAATCTGAATTATAAAGTGTAACACTGCAAGATTCTCAATTAAAGTGCCCAGTCTTAGGGTGTCCAGGAGGCCTCTGGGGATATCTGCTAGCTGAGATCATCACCTTCAGGAGAGAGGGAAGCCACTAATGCTGCCCAGGGGCAAGGAAGCATGGGCTTGCACCCAATACTGCATCCAATACTATGGAGCTGGCAGAGAGGGAGATCCAGCAGAGACGTGGGCTGCCCCTGAGAGCAGGTAGTTGTGGGAGAAGGAATAATTCTGTAGCACAGAGTTGCACAGTGATTCCCAAGCTGCTTTT
>VZTL01069842.1:32714-70358 GCA_013400535.1 Scopus umbretta
TTTTTTTGGGGGGGGGGCAGTGTGGATAGAGCTGGGCCCCAAGACACAATCCCATCACATCCAAGTGCCTAACATTATAATGGGTTTTGAAAAATGTTTCGACTATTATGGAGCCCTTTTTACAGTCATACCATCAATTCTGTATGAGAAGATATTTTATTTTAAATGCGCTACGAAGACATGGAGGCATTTGCATTGTTAATTTCTCAGATGTCAAACAAACACCATTATTGCAAAATGAATGCAGCTACCCAGCTGGGAAACAGATCCATTCAGTGCAAATAAGTGAAACTTAAAAAATGAATGAGTTCTACTGATTGCAAGTATCATCAGAAATTAATAATGCTCTAGGAATTTTTCACACAAAAGATAATGAAAGCGTTGTCACTGTTTGTTTCCAGTTGTCGATCTTCATCCCTCTCTGAGGTGCAAGGGATCATTACCGCTTCAAATTTACAGGTCCTGAATAAGAGCACCATTTTTGTTTTCAGTCTGGGGAACTGATCTTTCCAGTGACATATGATGTGACCCTCAAGTCTTGACTGTTGAGGCAGCGTTGTGTTCCCCTGACCAGCCAGACTCCTGAGCGAGGTGCTTGTCTACTGTCACTACCTCATCTGTGCCAGACCCTTCTCAATTTGCAAGTATCATCTATGAAATGCTTAAACTCCATCTTTCAGTGTGACCCTTCCTTTTTATTTCTTCTCATGCTGCACCCTTCCTTTGGCAGGTACTGCACATACTGCTGTTTCCTACCCTCCTTTTCCCATGCCTAGTTTCTTCTTCCCTTGTCTACTCCATGGCCATGACATTCTTTATGTCTTTGTGTTTGTAATAACAACTGCAGCTCTTGGAAAATTAGGTGAGATGAACTTGTTATGTGACAAATTAAACATAAACAGCTCCAAAAACCCATTTAAAGTATTTGTCTGTGTCTGTATATTCATCTACTAGATGAATCACTTGAGTTATAAGAAATGTGGAAGAGAAAAATGTAATGGAAATTATAATATGATTACTGCCCATAATTCTCACAAATCAAGCATATCAGTTATGCATAAGTAGGTTGCTTGAATGTCTGTGGTTTTTTTTTTATTATTTTATTATTTAAAGCTGATTAAACAACTGATTGTAGGCCCTTATGTACCTTTCCACACAGTTGATATTTGAAGTGAAAAGCAACAGCTAGATATTTATTTTATGACTATGCAACAGTCAAGCCTCACGGGGCTGAAGGCTGTGTGCCCTTCTCCATATCATCTTGTTTCAAATATTGAGAAAACACAAGAGACACATTTATTTACAGATGTACTTACTGAGGAGCTAATAAACTGGTCTCCATGTCAACCTGTATTTTACTTATTTATTTGGCCTTTGTTTGAAAGCCTTTCCTGTGTGTGTTGAGCAGACACAGCTAAGGAATTAGCATCCTTTTTGTACATTTAATGATAATATCAAAGCATGTGGCTGAAATACAGTGATCACCTTGCAGAATTAGTGACAAGATTCAGACTTAATGTCTTTTATCAGGAAATCATAGTATGCCCAACAAATGCTATTTAAAAAATGTTCAGATATGAAGACAAAAGCCCACTATAATGAGAAGCTACTGCAAGGAGAATGGATATTAATTCTTAAGAAGGTTATAAATCCTTATGTTGATGGGTTGAACACATAGGGGAAGTGCATAAGAAGGTATTTATTCTTGGCATTAATTTTTAAGCTGAAAGAATTTATTGCAAAACAACCTAGCTACTGTTACAAACTCAAATGTTCTTCTGAACAAGTTGAGTTCCAACTTTGTTTGCCTTGCTCACCAGAAATGACATGCCACTTGGAGCAGGCTCCAGCATGCAGCACAAGGAGAGAAATTAGGAAAACTTCACTCCACTTCTTCCAGCAAAGAGGGCACCCATCTGTGCCATCACAAGGTAGGGATGGGCTGGGGGGCAGTTGGGAATGAGAGCTTGGGGAATATGGGTTCACTGTTTCACTAATGATGTGCACAACACGCGCTACTCTTGCCGAGAGCAGAAAGTGTCCCGCTGGAAAACAACCACATTCCTATCACTAAAGGCTCATATTCCTGTTACTGATTTTTATTTATTCATTCATTGGAAGAGACGAAGAGAGTCCCTGCTCTTCATGGCAGAAGTATGGACTGGCGGGCCTGCATCCCTCTGGGGCAGGTTGGCCAGTGTCGCAAGGGTGGGCTGCTGTTCCAGAGTAGAAGCTCTTCTTTCTAGAAGCCAAGTTGCTGCCCTCTGGGACTGAATTCAACACTGGCTCTGCAGTGACTCAGGAAAGGAGACCGTGAGCTCACACAGCTGCGAAAGAGAATAGGCTTGAGTGGAGCCCATCCTAGAAACTAGGGGATTAGCTCAGAAAATAAGTCAAGTCCTACATGCAGTCAGTGTGGGATACAAGCCCAAACACAGCACAAGACCTCTGATGCACTTTGTAAGGTCCTGAGCATGTTTCCCTTCTACCCCACTGCCCACTTTCCTCTCCTTGCCTCCCCCTCACTCAGCTCTGAGCACAACTGCACAACTTCTCTTTCTCCTCATGCCACGTACAACTTGCTCAGCCTGGTCCAGGCACGCATGCAGGACCGCGGGGTGAGGTAAAGCCAGTGGCCAAGTGAAATTCCGGCTTGCAGGAGTTCACGCCCAGCTACAGCCTAGCTCTGTGAGTCTCTGTCCATCCCAAGGCTAAATGAAAAAAATAATCTTCATGTGGGAAACAGATAGGTGACATGGGACAACAGAAAGGCTGGGGGCTCCCCCTGACCTGGAGGTCCTCTGTGCAATGCTGCACAGAAGGCACAAAAGATGAGTTTAAAAGCTTGAAGAGTTATTTCAGTTACAGGCTGGACTGTTGATAGAGCTAAAGAGTGTGAATTTGTACATCTATGCTCTCATACACTCACTACTATCCTCAGAGGATGTTCGAGTGTCTCTTGTGGGGGAGCCCTGAATAGTCCTTGGACTACCCAAGGGTTTGTCTCTACGTAAGTAAAATGGTCGGTTTATATTTGAGAGCAATCCTTACCTTTCCCTGGATAGTGTTTTGGCTTGCTGAGAAGCAGGTAGGCTTGATTATTTTAGATTAAGTAAAAAGAAGGGTCC
Source organism: Scopus umbretta (assembly GCA_013400535.1). Classification (NCBI taxonomy): domain Eukaryota; kingdom Metazoa; phylum Chordata; class Aves; order Pelecaniformes; family Scopidae; genus Scopus; species Scopus umbretta. The sequence continues at coordinate 35,843 of VZTL01069842.1, forward strand.
CCTAACAATGGAGCTTTGGGATACTCAGAAGAAAAGCAAAATATACTTATTAAATACAGTGTAATTCGTATCAGCTAGACTACCAACACTATTACAGTTTTGTGATTCAGTAAACATATTTAGCCAAGATAATTAGGTATAGCCTGATTCAATACACTATTTACCCACCTGCTTTTCAGAACAGCTTATTGGTGAAGAAATAGAGCCAGAGAGCAATGGATCTGGTCATGCACATCCAGGCCAGCACATCTGCTTAGTGGTCATCTTTTGTTGATTTCAGAAGGGTCAGGATAGGAGCTACTGGGACTACTCCAAGTTTGTTATTTCAGATGAATTTCAAAAATAACATCTTTTCATTTGTTTTATTTTGCCATAAAGTCACTGGCTTCATCCTGTCAAAAGCCACTGGTAATGAGGGGCAGGCTGTATGCAACACATATTCATTAAATATGTAGTGGGGTCATCCTGACCTGGGCACCAGAACCCGGGTGCTAGGCATCTTGTTCATGTGCCACTGCACTAATGGAGCATTTTGGAACTATTCCATTTCCGAGCTGAATCCAGATTTTAAAGCCAGTCTCCAAAAGGTATCTGCTCATTTAATTCATTTGTGGTAATAGCCTCGAATGAGAGGCATTCATTTCCTCTTAACGTAACAGTATTATGAAATTCTATTGTGAATAAGGCACTTGTAGGAAATCTTAATTATTTTTTAAAGCTTTGCTTCCTTTCAGACAGACAGATTTAGAAGATACATTTGCCGTTGTACAAATGAGCCCTTACTGTAGCTCTGAACAGACTTTCACAAGTGTCATTAGACCCAAAAATCACATAGCCTTTCTGGGGAGGAAAAAAAAAAAAAAGAAAACAAAGAACAAAACCTCCACCCAGTTTCATGTATCCCACTGCTTTTTGGTAGTTGAAAAAACTGATAGAATATACTACGTTCACATAAATAATTTCTTTTTCTACAGACAATTGCATTTTTTTCCCTACAATAATAACAGATGTAACTTGACATGTTTGAAAATGCCTAGCACCACTCAAGTGACAATAGAACTTGACAGCAACTGGGAACCATAATAATTTCATGACTCTCTTCTGTTGTCCTATACCCCAGCAAATCACTGTGGGCTGTAAAATACAACTACTGCTTGTCAGGTGTCTTCTCCCATTGTCTGTGCAAAAGTGCAGTTGTGTGTATTAGCTTTCTCAAGGGCTAGCTATTTTAACATTTTACTTTGCTAGTGGTTTGGGCTTAGAAGTTCACATGTGGCCAGTTCAGAAAAAAACAGGTAACTGCTAATATTTCCCTAGTACTAGACAATTCTTGGTGACGCTTACATGTACATGCTTGTATGCCAAATGGTGGGGAAGACCCAGTACAAGGGCAATCAGTCTTGACTGATATGATGGGTAGGGACTTCTCTCTCATGCTTGCTGGGATGCTGACATACTGCTGCACCGTCATGCCATTCTTTATATTGCCCAGTTTCAAGGGAAAAATGCTCCTGATCCTTCAGTTTTATCTAGAACTAGGTTTGCAGAGGCAGCCAAATGTCTTTTGGTGAGACGGCCTGAATTTTGCAGCACTTTTGTAAGCAACTCACATAGCATATGTTTTTCCTAATTTGTTAAGCTACTGTGGGTCATCAGAAGATGCAGATTGCAGTTAAGAGGTTTGCAGTTGGGGTGGTGTGATCACATTAATGGACTTTTCTATATCATGCTGCTCCTTAGGAATCCCAGTAGCAGTTGCTGCAGTGCAACACTTTAACTAGAGCCACTTCTGTCAATTAAACCTAAAATGAGCCATGGGGTTGTTTTCTCTGCTGCTGCCTGTTTGTTCCTTCTCTTCAGGGAAAGGTGGGATAGCAGTTGTCCCACTCCCTCTGATGTTCAGGAGTTGCTGATATAGAGTCTTCTCTAGGTCTCTTGAATCTTGGAAGCTGCTAATGGAGCAGTAGGTGATTTTCCTCCTATCACAAACTCAATTTCTCACACCAAAGGGCCATTATCTGATCTTGGGCCCTCCGAGAGTAGGTTCATGGCCAGACTAAAAGAACCGCTGGAACAGGTCCAGTCAGCTTTGTGTGGCATTGCTGCTTCACAGTGCTAGGGACAATGAAGAGGGGACTAGGAAGTCCCTAAATCATTTTTGATTTAGAAGACCACAAGGGGAAAAAAACTGTTGTTGTACAGGCACTATTTTGGCATGTGAATGCAATGGACGCTTAGCGCTCAGTCCATGGCATGCAGTTGGCTTTCCATTAAAGCTTTCCCACCAGCACTGATCTTTATAGGTAAGTTTAGTATTTACATTGCAATTCAAGACAGACATTTCTGCTGCTCAGGTTTAGACTGGAACAGGGAGGAAAGGAAGGCTAGTTCCTGGCTCTAGATTCGTGAACAAATCTTTACTGCAACTGTGCCTATGCAAAGGAACTGCCTTTCTGAAAGCAGCGAGGTCTTACTCATTCACGCTCTGTAGCATGCATTAGCTGCTTTCTCCAGAGACCAAAATTAAGTACTACATCTATGTAAGTACTGTTCCCAGTGGAAAAGTGTTTTTTCTTCATCTTATCCAGCTCCCTATCTTTTACCATTAGAACTAAGACATTTTCAGTTTGGCACAGTCGATCACCACTCCCATGCAAAACTGAGGGATGGGCTAGCAGGAGCTATGGCCATTTAGGAGTGTGTCTCTGTCTTTCTGTCTGTTTGGAGACCCTGTTATTAAGCTTTTCTGCCCGAGGGTTCATTGCATTTGTTTAATAGATGTAAAATAGATGTAAACCTGGCAAAGGGAAAGGTGGGGGAGAGGGTTTGGGTAGGAGACAGAGCATTTTCAGCTCAGATTTCTGTGGTACAAAGGTACAGACATGTGTTTATAATCCAGAAGATTTTTTTTTTTATTTTAAAAGTGCTTGAAAGATTAATGGCAGCCTGGAAAAATCAATAGTAACTCATCACAGTCAAAGTCTTCTGGAACACAAAATCCCACTGCGGGGGACAAAGCAAAATTATGGCAGTCTGCGGCAGGGTTAATGAGCCTGTGATTAAAATTGAGGACTAGCTGTGTCACTCTGCACTTCTCCTACAAGCTTCCTGGGAAAACTGGCCCATCAGAGTCTTAAAGCCTGAAAATAATTTAGACGCCATTAAAAAAAAAAATTAGGCAACTTAGACTTCTAGATATGATTTGAGAACCATGGTCCTTAATCTCTCCCTGCCTCTGTTTCCCCTCTCTAAAATTGTGAAGTTTCCTTTCTCTCCTCTTGTTTCTCTTCATCTTCTTCAGACTGTAACCTGATGAAAGGCAGGAAGCTTTTGCTGTCTGAACACACAGTGCTTTGCCCAGGAGACTCCTGATCTTGCCAAGGACCTCAAACTGCTGCTCTTAACAGAAATCATTAGTGAAGAATTTTGGACGGAAATACGCTTGAGAGGCAAAATTCAGGTATACGCAAGAAACAGATTTCCAAGAAGGAACTTTGCCAAATGAGCCCCTGAAATCTCATGAGGAAAAGCATGCTGTGAAAGATAGCCTTGAAGTGGTGGGAGATGAAGTCTTACAACGTATTTTGATCAGCAGTCGTTAGGTATTCAGGATGCTAGTTAAGTTATATGAACTGGTGAGATGATCACTCTTCCAAGAAGTCACCTGAAAAGAAATAGCAATTTAAAACCACTGGATACCCTCATAATTTCTGTGAATGCAAAATGAAGACAGAAACAAGGTTGTGGAGCATTTCTGGCACAATACCTTTGCAAGGTCTTATTCGGAAGGAGGGAATGAAACTGTGCATATGTTGAAAGCTATTCTAATAATATTTACCAGAAGAAAAAGCCTCACAGAGGCAGCTGCCAAGGCTGAATCAGAATGTGTCAACATCCTACTGCCTGTGATCTACATCAGATCTAAAAGATTTGGCAAGAAATTTGGATCAGAGCAATTACCTATGTGGCTATTTGTTAAGGGTTGTCTCAAACACAGCACTCAGAGAAATTGAACTGTCAGAAGCTAATACAGGAATAATAAGAGGACATTTCATCTCTATTGGACACCAGAGATGAATAGCAGGTAAGTCTGAATGGGAAAAAAAAAAAATCGAGTATATTTGGCTTTAGTTTTTGTTAAAGGACTATAACATGAATAATGAATATTTTAAGGAGAGAAGACTGGGCCTTCAATTTATTTCAATAATGTTAGTGTTGTATATACTGGTTTGAATAAAATACATTTCATGAAACACCTACACACAGCTCTGCAATGCATTATGGATGGCCCCTCTTGAGAAATCTTACATTGCTTTCAATTTTGACACGGTGATACAGTAATAATAGAAAATTCAGGCATAATATTCAGACTGCATCTTTTTTCCCCCTTTATTATTTTATGCCACACTGGGTGAGCACAGATGTTCTTTCCTGATGCTTCCTTAGGCAGCTCACACAGCTCTGTGGTACTCTCAGGAAGAGGTATCTGATGCACTGGAAGGTTGTGTCCTGCATTGTGTGGGCTGAGCACGGAGGAAGGAGCAATGTTTTTCACCAAAAGCCTCCCAAAGGAACTGAGTTTCTGCACAGGAAGAGGCTGCCAAGGCTGGAGGAGCTGCCACCAAAACACAGATGCATGCTGTGCTTGATTAGAAGTCAAATTATGCAGCCCAAGAGGTGTCCCTTGGGAGTGATGGAGAAAACTCAAGTGCTTGGACATCAGCTGAAGGATCTCTCCGTGTGTGTGGGAGAGTAGCAGGTAGAAGCTGCAAGAAGGCAGCAGGGAGAAAGCCACTGAAGATCTAAATGCACTGTTTGAAGGAGTTTTCACATGCTGTGTTAAAAGAACCAGTTACTGATGGTGCAAGATGATCTGGAAATACAATGGGGCAAGAAAACCCCTGCTTGCTTTCTTGTGTGAGGAAAGGCCAGCATGAAACGCTGTGGTGTCTTCACCTGATAACCTGGCCTGCCCACTGCTGCCAGCCTTACGAAACCTTTCACAGAGACCCAGACTGCAGGAACAAGCTGGTTACCTGGCCAGATGGGGTGGCGAGGCTGGAGGCAGGTCATCTTTGCCTGTGCCCATTGCACAGTGTGCCGCATCCTGCCAGAACGCTGTGAAAGCAAAACGAAGTCAGGGTGCGAGTGAGGTGCCGAGAGGCGAAGCCAGCTGGCGGACCGGCATCGCTGGAGGTTAGTGGCTGGTTATTACCCAGTAAAAAGCCTAGAGGGCCTGAGCGGAGGGCGATGTGTAAAAGGCAATATTTCCTGGTTAGTTGCCATCATAAATTTTGCATTGAGACTAACTCCCAAGTACGCAACTGCTCATACGCTCGACTGGGGCTGCTCTGTGAGCGGGCTGCAGGGAAGCTGCGAAGTGCAGACACAGCCCTGAACTAACTGTCATTCACCTGCCGGGTCTGCTTGGCCAGACGGACCCTCAGACCCTCTCCTTTTCCAGGTGACTTTGCCTTTAGCCCTCTCCCTGTGTACCCTTCTTGATAAATCTTCTGGATTTATTTCCCATGAAAGCGTGTGTCGGGGCTCTTATCTGCTGTGTGGGTGGGCTCTTGTATTAACAGCAGGGCAGATGCATTTGGCTTCCTGCTATGCATGCACAGCCTAATTTCTAGGCAACCCGATTACGAGGGAAATTGTGAAATGCTGTGGTAAACAATCAGGCTTTTGAACTAAAAAGGAATCTATTATTGATGAACGAATAGTCAATCAGGCAGTGCCATCCATGGCTGGATTCAAACCATGGGGTTGAGCAAAGACAGCAAGAGGGCAGTGAGACACAGGGGTAAGGTGTTATAAAGGTGATAAAGACAGCACTACACACCATCCAGGGCCAGGGATCACCATGCCCCACCAGCACCTGAGCTGGCCTTTTGCTGGTGTTCCTGGGGCTGTGGCAGCTGCATGTGCTGATGCTGGAGAAGCCCAGCGACATACTCTCACTGCTCGATACAGAGTTCTGAAATTTCAGGGATGAAGCCTCCAGCTTACCCTAGTTTTTGAGACACTATTTTTCAGAGTCTCTTCCAAGTCTTGAGAGGTCCTTGGTTAATCTCCAAGCATATAGTGGATCATAAGTATTCCTAAGTAAAAAGGCCACATACACTGTCCGGCAGACAGAATAGCAAAACTAGCCAACAAAACCAACTCTGCTTTGGAAATGCTCTACAGGGAACGAAAAATATAATCATCATGGACCCTACAAACCACACCACAGAAATCAGGAACAAAAGGTACCCACAGACCCACATCCAAAGGTAAAGCATGACATTCTGTAGAACAATTAGCAATCACAACATTATGTTCCTTCCCATTACTGTCAGCCGTGCCTGAGCCACCCACTAGGTTAAATTATAGGGTTAAGATCAGAAGTGTATATCAGCTGATTAGATGAGAGCATCCCGAGAGCTGTGCTACACAGCAGGAAAGCATGTGTTTCAATGAGCACAAAGCAGAAAGCACATCAGCCCTTTGGGCCAGACCTGCATACACACCCGCACACTCTTGCACACATGCAGACAGAGCACTGAAAGCACAGTATTGTTGAAAGAATTAGGCAGGAAACCACTCCTACTGACGATGGTGGGGGAATGCCTCGGAAAGATGGGAAAATGAAGGTGCTTTGAAATGCAAAAACAAAGGAGGCTGGGAGCGAACAGGGCCGTCTGATTTGCCTTTGCCATGTGCAGAACATCAGACTGTAAGCTTGAAGAGCTGGTTTGGAACGTCTAGATGTCTCCAGGGGACTCAGCGTTGCTCCTCTTTGAGTTTCATCTTTACTCACTTGTTCATTCACCTGCGCTATTCATTTTGCACTTCTGCTGCCTCTCCAGTGGTTTTCACTTCTGCTGTCTACCATGTGTGTAACTGTGAAAAAAAGGAAAAGCAAGAATAGAAAGAGAAAGCGAGAGGAAGAGAAAGGAAGTAGGAGGAACTCTGAAGTTCCTGTCTGCCAGTGCTTATGGCAACAGGAATGTTGTGTTGAAGGGGGATCCCAGCAAACCCCTTTTTCCTAGGACCTGCAGGAGACCTAGTGTATTGGGAAGCTGTAGGAAAGTCCTAGGAGAAGGGTCCTCACCCATGGTCTTGCAAACTCCTCTTGAAAGTAGGATGTAGCACTCAGGAAACGGAGGAGGTGATGAGTAAGGGGGGGAAAAAAATAAGAGTAAGGAAAGGAGAAAAGGAACAAAATTCAAGAAGGAGGAAGATAAAGAGAGAGAAGACTAAGAAATCAGTGGAGTTTACAAAATGCTTCTGAATAAACAAAACCAGGGAGGGGACAGTGAAAAACAGGGCTGAGACACAGAGCTGAATCAGGTGCGCAATTCCAAGAGCAAGGTGCCTTAGTGAGAGGCAGAGTTGTGGGCTGGTGCACAAAGATGCTCAGTCAATACAAGACCAGACTCAAACCTTACAAAATCATCCAAGCAGAAAGTGAAAACCTGCCCAGCCCCAACGTTCATCGACTCAGCTCCTACACTGTTAGAGTTCACCTTGGAAGAGGACCTATCTCATATTATTAGCAATATGTAAGAGAGACGTCCTCACAAGTGGTATTGGATAATCACAGAATCATAGAATCGTTAAGGTTGGAAAAGTCTTCTAAGAGCATCTAGTCCAACACCACCATATCTACTAAACCATGTCCCGAAGTGCCATGTCTACACATTTTTTGAACAACTCCAGGGATGGTGACTGTACCACCATGCTTGACCACTCTTTCAGTAAAGAAATTTTTCCTAATATCCAATCTAAATTGCTAGATAATGCTAGGGAAAATGCAATTTTCACGTTATCAGGAGCAGGAGGATGGGGTGGGAACTTGCACTGGTGGCCTTTGTTCAGCCTGTCACTTTTGGTGCCTCTGCTCCAAGTCCTTTGCAACACTAACCCAGCTGAGCTGGGAGCAGAAGGCATACCCTAGGTAGGGGAAGCAGAAGTACTGCTCTAGGGTAGAACAGTTCAGTAAAATAAAATAGAGCTCCTTTAAATCCCTGCCATATGTAGGACAAAATAAGTTCAAATGGAACTTTTCCATCTCACAGTTCAGTATTATTTGTGAAAAATTATCTGTGGGGAAAAAATATAATTTCCCAGTCAGCTTTCTTGCTGAATATCTCTGACTGGTAGCCAGCTGTCTGTCAACTTTTGCTAACATCACCAGATCTAAAATTATAGTTGTGGGATAGTTTTTGCTGCCTGCCTGCTGTTCATAGGAATTGTTCAACTAGATCTTAGCAGTGGTCCATCCTGTCTAATGTCCTGTCTCGACAGTCATCATAGGAAGGTGCTTTGGAGGGGTGGCTCTGGTCTCTATTTCATTATTCCTTTCTACCTAGCTCTTCCCTTTTTTTCTCTCCTGCATCGTTCAGTGTCTTACACCTTTCTTACTTGCCATCTTCTTTCTTTTCTGTCTCTTTGCTAAATCATTCTGTCTCTTCCATCTCACGGCCCCCCTCATTACCAATAACCATATCCATTTCTGCACCGATTCTATGGGAAGCTCCATAAGATTTGTGTGGGAAACAGAGTTCCTTCTCCAACACCCACATGTAGCACAGGTTCCTGGTAACAGAAATGTGCAGGTACTAATCGAAAATGGGAAACGAGTTTTATTTCAGGTCTACACAAGGACATTTAGAGATAACACTTCTTGGCATAGTTCTGTGAAGTCCCCATAGAAAGCCCAAGGACTGAGTACACCACAGAGGTTTTCAGAGCAATATGACTTATTAGGATGATATATGCCTCGGTTGCAGAGTAACAAGTGTAATCTTTGAGATATCTTAGGTGTAACTTGCACCAAGGCAATAGTAGACCTGTGGCTGTAAGAGATTTTTTTTAAAGAACAGAGACTAAATACGCAGACAGTCTTTCAATTTGTTGTTTTCCAGACATTACTGAAGCTTAATGAATAAATAAGTACAAAATTAAAGGCTCATTACCCACCCCAAGAAGTCCCTGTCATTTGTTAAATCTTTCAGAGGAAGCCAGGAATAGGGAGAAGTGCCCATTAAAAGGATAAACATATCACAGATCTGAATGTCAAATCAAACTGAGCAAAAATTAATTTGGTGATCATTAGAAGGGAGAGTCTGGTGTCAGTAGAGACTATGTGTACTTGTTTGTACTTTCTCAGCTAGCTTGAAAGGCACTAGAGGCTGTGCAGGAATTGATATGTGCCAGGTGCAATCCTCACAGCTCACTTTCATAGAAGAAACCTGTTCCTCATTTCAGAAACCACTTTTCTTCTGTCTTGAAGAAATTGTCTGTAAATGAGCTTTTCCTTGGTGCCAGATGCTCTGAGAACTGAGACTCCTTTCAAGCTGGGGACTTATTAACCCAAAGGTGTCCCTGAAATTGCTGTCCAAATCATTTGAGAGAGTTTTGGATCAGGCCCCCAGTGCCAGCTGGTTTATGGCTACAGCTTAGCTTACAAATGATGCCCTGAAACTGAACTATCTGTAGCTGAGAGTTAATCCCCTTAAAATCAATAATTCCTGATCCCTGAAGCTGTTGTTTCATTGATGGATGGCTGGCAAGTGAGAGCCAACTTTCTGAAATCGTTCCTTTTTCTCCCCTCTCTGATACAAGCTTTTTTCCTATTATTATACCAGCTGATAAAACAACTGTAATCAACTCTTTTCTGCTCCATAAAATAGTTACTGCTAATTACTAATTATTGGGAATAAGCTTCCTACCGTATCTGGAAGCATTATAGTGACTGGGAGTGAACAGTAATCATTGCTTTCAGAAGAGCCACTATTCAATTGCAAGGGGTTACATATGGCACACCGAAGAGTTTTTAACTGACATAAGCCAAAAAACTATTTGAGAAGGAGGATGATGATTTGTCAGATATTAGTACGCATACACATTTTTACGTGTGTTTGCATATGCAACTATTCATTGCCAATTGAAATTCAAGCCACTGCACCCACTAGATGCTTACTGGCCATTTGCATCCAAAAAACACTTGATTTGTGTAGACAATCACAGTAATTGCATGGGCAAAGAGATGCCGCCTTATGCTTTCCTCATGCAAAAGTTGTTTCTGGGCATTAGTAAGTGTTAGCAGGCAGAATACAAACTTGCTGGAAAGTTATTCCCATATGCTGGGAATGAGATGTTTCCAGTCTTTCTTCACTAGGATGTCACTGTTTCTGGGGAGAGAAATTAATGACAATCAAACAAATGTGACCCAACTAAAGAACAATCTTGTCTTCACGACTAGGAAAACTCACTCTATAATCTTTGTATAAAAGCTACTCTCAGCTGCAGAGGGGAAAATCAGCCAAATGACTAACGACTTACCAGAAATCCCTGTTAAAGCAGTGAAGAGTATATTTGTGTATCAGTCCCAAGACGTGAGTGCAGCACAAGCTAGCATCTCCTGGGCAGTACAGGTAGCAGCAGCAGTGAGAGTGCCACAGCAGGGCTGCAGGACTCCAAGCACTCATATCCCACCCTTTCTACTCCAGGTTGTCCTCAGGAATAGTGGAAACTGGGAAAGGTCAGGTAAGAACTGACCAGAACATCCAACTGAAACTTGTATTGGACAGAGATCAAACTTCACTGTGGGTCCAAAACAAGGACTTCTTTTGTGCTCCTTCACCTCCTTTTCATTGGTATTTCCTAAGGTAGCCAAATATCTAGAAGTCCTGGAACTCACTTAGGATATCAAGCTTACTTCTGCAGTCCCGAGAAATACGTCCTTAGCTGGAACTGCCAAGTGCTTACCCAGATCAAGAGAAACCCATGACCAATGTTTTGTTTCTGTTAGTAGTAGAGACCCATGCAACAAGCATATCTGAATCAGGACTTGTTTATGGGGTGTTACAGTGGCTGGGTGCTTTTCCAAACTTAATTCAGAAGTTATACCTTCTATATGAAGGAATTAAAAAGCTGAATGCTCCTTGCCAGATGTTTCAATCAGGCATAGGAGCGCACACAGGAAGAAAATTACTTTCTTGCTGCTTCTGAGTGCTGATATAAACCTGCAAGGACATTCTTTGACTTCACCACAAATCCTCAGGCAGTGTTTGGAAACCAAGAGACTTGCACAATGTTTGAGTTGCACAGCCAGCTGGTTGCCTATCCCCTTCTGCAGTCTCATTTGTGGCCACGGTGGCAATCACTGTCCTCATGATGCAATCCATATGGGAAAGTTTTTCTCCTTCACAGGAGGAAAAATATTTTCTTCAAAACCTTTGTTGCTTATCCAGAAAAGACTGTTGCCAAATTGCTTGCTCCCCCTTCACTTCTATAAATGATGTTTTGGTGGTTTCTTAAATTAATTTCCCTCTTAGCCGTTCCTATCTCCACGCTTAGGTATTCATCCATTCCTTCTCTGGTCAACCTTTCCCTCCACTCTTTACATAAACTCCACGGGAAGGAAGCCCTTCTCTTTCCATACCTGTATTAAATAGTATGTAATGCTGTTTCTCTTTAACTTTTATTATTTTGCAAACATGTTAAATAAAACACCATCTTAAACACGTCTGAACAGTAGCCTAAAAGTACTCTGAGCATAGGCTGGGTGTTTTTTCTCTCTTCATTGCATCTGTAAAATAATATGTAATACTAAATAAGGTGCAAGTAACCCACTTCAAAAATGTACTCTACTTTATGGACTTACAGCCCCATTAATTTTACTACATAATTCCCCCAAAGGAGAAACAGAAAATGTTCATTACAAGTAGAACAATCCATCAAAAAGTAGAAAAATCCATCTTTTTTTAAATGCAGGAACTAACACAAACTATAGATAAGTCTTATCTACGGGAAGTGAGATATGGAAGACAGCTTCATCAGTGGTGAAGGGCACTCACTCCCATTCAACCATGCATTACATGTAAAAATAAACTTGTAGCTCCTTTGTTGTGATTTGCTGTGAATAGCAATGGATGCAAAGAAGTGACAGCACAAAGTTGAGTTTGACTCAAACTTCCTCTTTATGCAAAGACCTTTTTTCAAAAAATGAAAAAAAATGAAGAAAAATGGAGCTCCAGAAGGAAGGTATTTGTGTGTGTGTGTGTTTGGTTTTTTTTTAATTTGGCAAATATTTTTGCTGTATAAGTAGAAAAATATTAAAAAAAAGTTTTGTTTCTTTCAAAAGTCCTTATTTTTTCTTGGACTCCTAAAAATAAAACTGGCATAGATTTTAAAAAGTTTTAAAAAGGCTTAAATAATGAAGCACTGAAAAACGCACTACAGTTTTTAAGTTTGATGAAGTGCTCTCAGTCAATCCAATGCATTTGCAATTCAGGGTTTGTTTTCTGGTTTTCCACCAAAGAAATGGTTTCATTAACCTTTTCTCTCTCCATCCCTGGGAAAAAAAAAAAATAATCCCCAAAACCTCAAATCATATTTTACTTCAATTTGACATTTTTTGTCCACAATATATTTTTGTTTTGCCTCTGGACACTCTCTTATCCTGCCTGAAGACCAGCTCATGTCAAAGTCTATGGCTTACAAAGACTTTGTTTTGAACGCGGAGATGAACCCTACCTCACTTGAAGAGTAGGCCCAAGATCAGTAGGGGCTTAGGTCCAATTTCCAGATACCAGTCTCCTATCAGAGATGAAACCCTATCTAGAGTCATTGACATCTTGAGTTTGACTCAGCCAAAACTTCAGCTGGAAACTTAATGAAATATGAAAACTCCCTACAGCTGTAAACACAAGTCAGTCATCGATCTGTGTTGTCTTTATTATTTTCTATTTGTTCCAGCCTGAGAGAGCCTGTGTAACTTGTGGAGTTGAGTCCAAAGAGCACAGGTAGTCCCTGAATTTGTTCCTATGGGGCACTACTACCTCAGCCAGTATTTAATTTTCTTGTGATTGTCAACTGAGAGAAGCGTCAGCAGACAAAAGCTCCCCTTGGTATGGAAAGGCTAAAAGATTGCTGTGGTCTGTGAAAACACCTCAAATAAGCAAGGAAATGTGCCCCAAGCTGTTTACTCATCCCAGGTACTACAGGTGACAGCTGAGGAGATCTCAGCTGGCAAATCTAATCCGACCAGCTATCTTTCTGTACTGCCCTTCATGCCAGTTGTGTTAGGCAAGTTCAAATGATGAGGTAGAGCCCAAATACAGAAAAATCTATTTGAAATCCTTTTCTTGAAAACTTTTAACAAGTTTAGCCTCATAAACTGCCAAAGGGTAGTTAATCAAAACTCTTAGGAGTGCTACTTCTGAGCTCCTGAGCTTTGTACAGACATAGAAGAATGACCAGCTAGACAGTATTTATAACTGATCCTGAGGCTCATAAATCACAACACAATAAATCCTGAGTTAAGAGGACCACAAAAATGTCCAGGAACTAAGCAACCAAATAATCGTTATAATAATTAATACTGATCTTGTATAAAGTGCTCTTTTTCACTAGTAGATTTCAAAGTGCTTGACAAAGTATGTCATTACAGACCTGGTCGGCATATTTTCACCTAAACTGTTTTCCATTGGGAAATTGTGTCTCAGTAAACCCGAGATGTCCCATTATGTGTTGTCCCTTCTTTCAGTACTGCTAATGCATGGTGAAATGCCATGCAAAAATAGAATGATTTAAAAACATCTTTGTTTTAACTCTGAGCCATAAGTTGTGTTTGAAATGAAATTTCCAGAAATAGTACTTGATGGTGGGGCAGGGAGGAATTTATAGTTTACAACAGATTTTGCAAATAACTGAGTGTCGTTCCAAACCAGAAGAAAACACTTCTTCAAACATTTGCCACAAAATTATCAGTCAACTATTTCAGCATCTCTTAATGAAACAGGGGCAACCAGGAACAAAGCCAATGTCCTGCATGTCCTTGACCTCCAAGGCCCCTTGAGTCAGCTGTTCACTCAGACTGATGCCTTCACTGCACATTTGCATTTGAAGGTACCTGGTAGAGGGGGTGTCCTTTGACAAGTTTCCCTTGCATGCTCCCAATTCTATTTTGCAAAAGCTAAAGAGATATTGGTGCCTGCTAATGAAATCAAAGACTCTTAAAAGCCCTTTGTGCCCTAGGGTTATGCATTTATAATTTACAGAGATTTTGCTACACATTCAATCTTGCCTTGCGGAAACCAGTTCTTTGCTAAACGCTGCTGCATATGCAGTGCACAGATAGCTTTTATTTATTTCCTAAAAGACAGTTGTTAATCAGCTAGAGCTACGAGTTGCAAAATACTTTGAGCCAACTGGATTAAAGTGATTATGGGATTATTAAATGGATTAGGTTCTATCGATAACTAGTTGTCAGCCAGAAGAGCTAAAGTCCTAATCAGCTAGAGAAAAAAGACCATGCCAGCTACTTACATTTGTGGTTCACCTTGAACTTATCTGTGACTTCTGCTTGTTTCAGTCATGTTTCTATAGCAACCAGGGTAATTGACATTAATTACCATATTTTGTCTGTGGTTATTTTGTGCTAATTTCATTTTTTAATTACTTTGAATGATAAATATATATTTGAAATAAAATGTGAGACCGTAGTAACAGTTTTTCCCTCTGTTTTTCATAAGGTTTTGAGGGCATCAGGATGCATTCCGCTTCCCATGCAACATACGCTTGTGAGGTCCCATATACATACATGGGGGTCCCAGGGCCCAGGGTTTGTTCAACTGGGAAAGGAGAAGACTTCAGGGGATCTAGGAGCAGCCCCCCCCATACCTGTGAGGAGGTCAGCGAGAAGACAGGCCACAGTCTTCACAGCAGTAAATGGTGGGAGGACAAGAGACACAAAGGGTGTAAACTGAAACAGTAGTGTACACCGGATATAAGGAAAAAATTTATCCCCATGCAGACAAACATTGGAGAAGCTTGCCCAGAGAGATTGTGCAGTCTCTGCTCTTGGAATTTTTCAAGATTCAACTGACTACCTGGCCTTATAGCTGACCTTGTTTTGGGTAGGAGGTTGGACTACAGATCTCCTGTGGTCCCTTCTNTAGCCGCACCTAGACTCCTCTCTGAGAAGGAGTTTAGAAAGCAAGGGGATCCTTTCCGAACCTCGTGACTCAATGGGAGGGTCTCCCTGAGCGTTATCTATTTGTACTTCTCTCCTGCGAAAGGAGTGCACTCCCGCTCTTCCTGCGACACCTTCTCACCTTGATTATCCTATGACCTTACATTCTTGTGATGCTATGATTATTCATTTCATTCATTATTTTTGTTTAATCATAAAAATGAGGAATGTACAGGGTCTCTTAGGGTATAGCAAGATTTGCACTCTGCCTAAAGAACTTCTGCTCTTTTTTTATTTATTCACTACTGGTATTCCGAGTACTATTCCTATCAAAGTTTATGGCTCCATTGTATATGTCAAAATCTGAGATTTTTTACTCCAAATCCCCAAAGGTATTTAGCCCACTAACCCCCACTGAAAACAATGCTTAGCCATTTTAGGAAATGTTACCGTAAGCCAAGAATATTTTCAGATTCCAGAAACTGATTGCACAGAAAAATATGTCACTTATTTTTGCTAATTATGATAAATTAAAAATACAGAATAATAACTTAATATTATAATTTTCAGGGCCTTGACCTCATAAGATATTAGGTGTCCTAGAGTTCCTGTCATACCAGTGGAAGCTGGAACCACATGGACCCAGTTTGTGTCAGTCTTTGAGCACCTCTGGTACATGTGGGCTTTTTACTTGATACATAATTATGTTCTAGAGAGAGCCCACAACTGTATGTCCTGTTTTCAGCTTAATTCAGAGTTCATTTTCTTCCTAGTAGCTGCTATAGTGCTGCGTTTTGTTTTCACCAGTCAAGGGCTTTTCAGCCTCCCATGCCCTGCCAGGGGCACAAGGAGCTGGGAGGGGGCACGGCCAGGCCAGCTGCCCCAACCTGCCCACAGGGCTATTCCATACCATACGGCGTCACGCTCCGTATAGAGACTGGGGGGGTTGGCCGGAGGGCAGCGATCGCTGCTCGGGGATGGGCTGGGCATCGGTCAGCGGGTGCATTGGGCATCACTTGTTTTGTATATTTTTTTATCATTACTATTATTATTTTCTCTTTCTCTGCTGTCCTATTAAACTGCCTTTATCTCAACCCACAGGTTTTAGCTTCTTTTGTTTAGTTTTTTTTTTTCCTGGTTATCTCCCCTATTCCACCAGGGTGGGGTGAGGGTGAGCGAGCAGTTGTGTGGTGCTTGGTTGCCGATTGGGGTTAAACCACAACACTGTAAAGTGTCATTTCTCTTTTCTGACATAGTTAATGTATGTCATAAAATTACTCTATGGCATAGCAACCATCAGGCTGGAGAAAAAAAATGAATTTAATTCTAACCACAATCATTGGATTTTTGCATAAACATGAAAAATTTTAAAGCTCCTCTAACAGCAATGAATGGGGCTGTATTAAACTCATTGGAGAAAAAAAAAAAAAAAAATTCCTGTCATTCTCTGTGCCACTGAAAATCTTACCAGGGCATTACAATCATGCAAGTTGCAGGTCCAAAATGTAGTTAAAACTCTTTGTTCTGAAATATCAAATAATACTGTATTATTCTAATGTGTGTTGGAAAGAAACTTTCTACTGTGTGTATACATGCATGAGGCAAAAAGCTGGTGCCTTAGGCTAGGAATAGTACATGACAGAAATATGTAGAGAAATGTATCAGTTCACCAAAACCATTGGAAGGCATTGCCAATTTATTTCTGATGCTCAAGCTAAGATGTGTTGAGGTTCTTGCAAATGATGATACTCTTTGTCATTTAAAAACCAAGAATGTTTGTCATGCGATGCTATATTCCAGGCTGAGGCATGAGTATCACCATCTTCACTGTTAGGGAGATGGGACTTTTCACTTCTGGATGAGCTGAAGCACCATGAATCTCTGTAGTGTTACTGGGAGGCGAAAGGTGTGATCTCAGCAAAAATTTCTTTTCTGAAGTACCCTTCCTTTAGCTGACCTCATGTTTTGTCTTCCTCATATATGACAGCTATCCCCAAGTCTAAAACACCCACCTAGTTTAGCTGTGAAAACTAGTTTATGCACCTGGAGCCCCCATGGAGATGATATGAGACCGTACAAGAAACACTGGGTAAGAAACAATCCTTAAGTAGAGGACAAATGTTCTAGCCTTTCCTTTGCTTTGTGCTCTGATGAAATGTCTCTGCAAGGCTAAGTTGATACAGCCTCCTTCTCTTATGGCAACAGATTATAATCCTTTAGTCTTAGCAAGGAAGGCAGATAGAGAAGGCAGGGTGGAAACTCTGCAGGGAAGACATGAGTTTCATAAGGGAAACCAAGAGAGAACTTCTTAGAAAACCAAGACTTAAGATAAATTTATTGTGTCCTCAGTGAGCTTTAAGGGTATTCAGCTGAGATGTATTTAGTTTTGCTACTCCAAATCTTTTTAAGAAGCAACAGTTTTCTGTGGGTAAGTTCATGCAGCCATTCACAAGAAAATTGCAACCCTAGAAGTAGAGATACTGAAAGATGGGGTGGTTTTGGAGCTCAGGCGCTATTGCTATAGTTTCAGAGAGAGCATTAGATTTGCTTGTAAGTCTTACAAGT
Organism: Scopus umbretta; assembly: GCA_013400535.1. Classification (NCBI taxonomy): domain Eukaryota; kingdom Metazoa; phylum Chordata; class Aves; order Pelecaniformes; family Scopidae; genus Scopus; species Scopus umbretta. Next base: position 53,379 of record VZTL01069842.1, read on the forward strand.
ATTTTCAGAGCTCGAGTTTTATGGTTACCCATATAAATATATGGATCTGTGGGTCTTCTTGAAATGGTGCCTCTGAATCACAAAAAACAGGTCTCTGAAAGAAGGAAGGAGAGGAAGGTAGAGGAAACAAGAAGTCTAACTGAGCCTGTTTGCAAACAGTGGCCTGGAGTAATTTCCTTACTTTCAGCCTTGCTTGCAACCTCCTCTTTGCTGTTTGATTGCCACGCTTGGAGATGGTCTTCGTGACACTCCATGTGGAAGAAGCAACAAACCCTTAAATTAGACTGCAGCACGATCTCCTCAAAGGAACACCATCCCTGGCTGTAAAACCAGACAGCAGAAATGAGGGGAGCAGACCTGGCTGATGGGTACCAGGAGAGACAAATGTGACATGGCATAATATACTGCACAGACTTCTGAACATCTTCCCTTAATGAACAAATACAACTATTTTTAAAAAATAATAATAATCTTAACAACAATTCAGCACCGCAGTCAGATTCTGCAATGTCTGAGTGATGGTTTATTAACTCAGACATTGCTGCACAGAGAGCTCTTGCAGTCTTTGGCCTTACACTTAATAACTCACTAAGCATGAATGGGCTTAGTAATTCATTCCTTGTCTTGTGTGGCTGCCCAAAAACCTCATTGGGTTGAAATTTACGGCTTGTTCTTGCAAGACTGTGAGCACCTCCTGCAGGTCAGTGACAGCCCCAAACTCCTGCTAACCTGGGTGAAGTGCTGCAGACAGCTGAGCATCACCAGGACTAGCACCTCCTACTTAGCTGTGCTGAGATGGGATGAGTCACATTTGTATTAGGCTTTCATAAGGATTTGTGTTCAACTGCACCCCAAACTTGCACTTTCGTCCTCTTGTGCCTTTTAGGCTACCCTCTTCTTTCTGTGTCTGATATCATACCATTAACTGGTGATATCGTACCATTAACTGGATGATGGGGAGGCTGGAGAACAAGCAGATTATGACATTACAAAGATGAGAAAGTAAAACTTAAGGAAAGCTAAAGGAAATAGAGGATGCACATCAGGGGTAATTATTACAAGTTTGCTTTTTTACGGGTTTTTTGATGGACTCCTGGGATCAGTGAGAGTAGCACTCCCTGAGCTGGGGGTTAGCAATACTTCCTCTCTATTTTGAAGTCAAGTTATTCAGCAAAGAGAGGCCAGACTCAGTCTTTCTGATGACTCTAAGGCAAACTCATGAAGCAAAAACTTTAAAAACAACTCCATGACTTAATGAAAATGTAGTGTTACACAACCTAACAGAGCAATTGAGGGCATGACTGGAACAATAAACATGTGTTGTTCCATATACTGGGGTTTATCTGAAGTCCTCCCCTCAGTGGAGGGAAAACAGTTACAAACGGAGGAGGATCAGCTCAACTCCTCAGCACCTTCAGCTAAAGCGCAATCGTGTATTGGTGAATCATATTGCCCTTGAAAAGCTGACAGAGATAGAAGAAGAAACATGTAGCAGTAAACAGTCAACAGGTTCTGCCTACAGATGCTGATGCGTTGTGCATCCAGTGTTGTCACTCCACACTGGGAGACCACAGCCCTGCCCATGAACAGATGTGGGCAGACGAGCAGCAACTCATGAGGGGAAACTTGAGATCTTCCAGTATAAACATAAGGCAATTAACTTTGCCTGTGATTTTTTTATGTTGTCCTCATTACTCTTTTTAAAGATGGGAATGCCGAGTGGAGTGACAGACTCTTCTTTCCTGCTCTGAATCTTATTGCTATTTCCTTGCAGTAGTCTCTGAAATTGGCATTTTCAAAGAGACTAAGGAAGTGAGAGTCCCAAAAGGGACAAAAACTTCCAGTCCCCTTGGGAAAACCCAGACTAGACTGTCTATGAACATGAAAGCACAGAGCCTCACAAACCTGCGAGGCAGAGACGTGCCAGAGGGCCAGAAACAGAGGGATGTGATTTATTCAAGGTCCTTCACAATGTCAGAGGCAGAGCTGGGAAATAGCACTTGTATCATCAACCTCCCTTTTAGGATTTCAGTCACTGAAATATCCTTCCTCTCCCTCACAAACACAGAGACTCCGATTCTTCACTCACCCAAGCTCGGTATAAATCAGGAGCAATACCACGCAAGTCCCCAGTGTTACTCCCTGAGCGAGAGGACAGTTGAGGAGTGTCTAACACGTAGGTTCACCAGGGATTTCAGAAGGAGCTGGATGTCTAAATGCCTTTGTGAATTGAGGCTTGAGTGTCTTCATTCACTAATGAAGCGAAGGGGGGGGGGGGGGGGGGGAAAGTAGCTGTAATTAGAGCAAAAGGAATGCCAGAAAGTAGCTGCATGAATAGTCTCTCATACTGAAAAAGATGGGCTTCAAGCTCACTGGTGCTCATTGGCATGAAAGAGAGTTTTGTCCATCAGTGCATGCAGCAGCATTCTGTAAATATGAGAACCATCATATTCAGTCCTTGCAATCATTTGGAGGGTGAACATTTCAAACTGGAAATCATTAAGAGAAAGCCAAGCATCAGTCCCCATGGGAGAACACGTGCAGTAGCAGTGTCCACTGCTTCCAGTGTCCATCTTCCCATGGCAGAGAACAGGGAACTCCGTCTGCCATGTGTGACTGATGCCCAGCTTTTGAAGTCTAAATGTTCAGGACTTGCATTCAACCCACAAGATGATAAATAATGTGCAAGGGAAGAGTCTGCATAAAGCAGAGCAGCCAAGGAAAAAAGTGACACCTTCGGGCAGTTTATGGGTGGGAGAAGAGGATACCTCATTAAAAATGGCTCATGAAGAGTTAATCACTTGGCCCATTTAGTGGTGAAAACTGTCACTGCTCCACTGGGGGCAAACAGATGAGAGCGCAAAGCAACACTTGAGGCGCCCCAGTTCTCTGGCTGGAGCCTGGCTTGCTTTCAAGCAAAAAACTTCAAGATACCATACACTGTCCAAAGGTCTTTTGAAAACACATTTCCTTGGCCATGATTCTAGTAATAGGCATCTCTTGAATTTCCTGGAGAACTGTCTCCAACATGATGCTTGTGGGCAACAGACCCTCTAGCCACCTAAAAGACGGTCTCACCAGTTGTTGCTGAATCACATCCTACCAGGTCACATCTAACCAGTTTGGCCTGTTTGGAAAGCCAGAATGAAATACATTGTGGGCCAAACAATCTCATTAACTGCAGCCACAGTACTGGTAGGTGCCCTCTATTTGCACTGTAAGACCCATATTTGTGCACGCGCCTTGGTATTGCTAAGTTGATGTTTTCTGGCAATTATGGTGAGATGAGTTGAAAGAAATTAGGCGCCCAAGTGGCTTTGACACTGTCAGCCATGGGAAATTATTTGCAAAGCTACTGTGATCTTCGCGACATAACCTGACTGGGATTTAACCAATACAACAAAGATCCTCAGATACAGGGCACAGCTTTATATGTAAATCAGACGGCTTCGGTTACAAAACAGTATGTTTCAGGAAGAGTTCTTTGGAGCTATCCCTAGGATGGCACCTGCACAGCCGGCTGGTGACCTCCTTCTGCCAGTCGAGCCTGCGTGGGTGCGAAAGGGCCACCCCTGCCAGCAGGAGCACATCTTTGATGCTCACTGCGCAGAGCTGGGATGGGGAACAGCTTTCCTTCGAACCTCTGATACAGTGGAGAAGCCAACCAAATTTTCAAAATCACAGACCTTCTTTGCATATGAAACAGAAATAGCACTACACAATGGTAAAAGATGTATAGGAACAATTTCTCTAAATTTAGCTTAATTACTTAATTTGATCTTTGAAACTAATTATAACGCATGCTAATTTTGCTTCCTGTTATCTTCTGAATGGAACCTGTGAATTTCTGAGGGAACTTGAATCTGGCTGGTGAGATATAAATTTAGCTCAAGTAACAAGTGTCAGCCCCTATCTAATCCCACTCTAATCTGTCAGCTAACCCTGGCATTTGTGCAAAAATTAGCACCTTCTGCTGTATTTCTTTCTGCCCAAGCATGTGGGATTGTTTGGGCACTCAAGGTTCTCCAGCTATAAGCTTAATTTGTGGATGAAATACATAATTTTATAAATATTCACTGGGAAAGCATCTGTTTAATAAACTTGTCACCAGGAAAATCTCTACAGCTTTTGAACCCGTAGTTTGAGAAATCAAAACAGTGCCTCTCTAAGCCTCATTTTATTAGCTGGAATTTCTGTACTTTTTGCCATCGTATGCAAGGACAAATGACCTCATAGACATAGAAAATGCCATAGGTGGAGTTCATACAGCAAAGCAGCTGGGCACTTCAACTGCCTTTGGGATGCACAGAGGGATGAGAGCTGGTTCTTGCTGCCTCCCAGCGAGCCAGGGTCCCTCCTCTGCCAGCAGTTTGCCCCACTGAGACAGCCCAGGGCCAGCAGCGGGGGCTCAGCACGGGCTACGCCGGCACTGCTGTGCATGGACGGCTAGCGAGACAAACGGCGAGCCTGCACGGCGAGCTCGCAGAGTCCAAGGCTGCAGGCAACAAAGTTCCCACTTTTTCTTTTAGTTTAAGTCCAGTCCACTACAGAATAAGAGGCTGATGAGGGTGACTAACAGGGTGACAGAGAAGCTTGGATGCCTTAGACTTCCCTGAGTGTTTGTATAGAAACACAAAGCAACCAGCCTTGCTCATAGACAAAAAGGTTAACTCCCCCCACCAAAAATGTTCAAAAATTTAATAGATTATAAATACATACCTTCAAGTAGAGTGGTTTTTTCTTTCCCTCTTGCCTACACAGTAGATTATAGTTAATTAAACCTCTGCTCACATAAACAGAACAAGAAAGGATGTAAAAGTAATGAGCTGACAACATGGTCTGTATTACGTTGGGCTTCTAAGAGAATTTAATTTGGAGAAGAATTATGCACAAGCTGAAAGACAGTCCATTAAACTGAGCCAACTGTCTGGAAAGAGATAAAACAAAAAAAAAAGTGTTCTGCCTCCTGTGAAATAAATAGCACGCTGCACCTTCCTCTTACTTGTGGGTGGTGGAGCTACACATGCAAATGGAAGTGGCCAGGTGGTTCACGAGTCCCCACCGCGAGGACAGACACCCGGCACCTTCCTCCCAAAGGGAGGCGAGAACTGCGATGGGGATGGAGAGAGCTTGCAGATGTGACAGGGCGAAAAACACCTAAGTCTCCATAAACGTTGGGAATACTTACTCTGGTAAAGCCTTGCACAAGTATTAGATCCCCTGAATATCTTGCTGTGCGAAGCACCGGGTATCTGTGCTGAACAGTTTCTGGTCCAAACTCATGCATGGTCTGCAAAGGAGAGAGATGGTTCTGTTTGTTATGATTTGCTATTATTTTTTTAAATCATAAAGGTACATAGCCAACACATCAGCACAGGACATAGGAGGTAAACTGGGGCAGTCCCTCTCATACTTGCAAACTAATGCAGCAGCATCCGAATCCAGAGCAGGCAGGGAGCAGCGGCTGCCCACGGCCTGGAGGAGGATGTGTTACAGCCACCGCTGGCTTGCAGGAGCACAGGAGGGCAGCAGACGACTGCCCCTTTGGCCACCTTCTCTCCCACAAAGTTGCCATGGGAATTTTGGGGATTCACCTATTCACACACGTGAACACAGCTACCACATACGGATGCTCATGTTTTTCTGGCTGCTGCTGGTGTCTCCCTCTTCCTGTGTGCCTCACAGGCTGTTACTTTTGTTTAAAAGCAGCATATAGAGGAAGTCAGTAAAACAACACGGCAAAACACACATGACACCATTACCAAGACAGCAAGCCAGCTTGCTCAGGAGACTTATTTCCCTATTGTGTTCTCCTTGAGGCAACTGATGTGCATTCAGGATAATCAACTTTTAAATGAAATGCATATTTTTATTTTTTTTTTAAAAAAAAGGCTCTGGGGTTAAAGTGATTTGCACCACCTGTGGATCTCCCCCAAATTATTTAACCTTATGAGGTGAAAGGTGTCACTTAATCTCTTCCCCTCCCAGACCCTTCCCAGCAGCTGTAAGGAAATAACTCCTTCAAATGCTTCCTTTGAAATATTTTGCTAAGCCTCAGGGGGGTGATGTTGATGACAGCTGAGAAACTGTGGGATTTGTTTTCTTCAATTTTGAGAAAACAGGGGGAAATAATTTTGAGCAGAATGAAACTATTTTTTAATTCTCTAAGCAAATTTTAAAAAAAAACCCAACTACTATTTACTTCAGATTTAATAAAGCTTTACAGATAACATCTTCTCGAGCCACTCTTAAGGGGAACAGTTAAAATATTTACAAGTAAGTCTGATAGAACTTTAAAATAAACATTAATTAATGTAAGAAATAAAAATAAAACCACACTACAAACAGGGTTATTTTCATTTCAGTAGCCTCAAAGACATTCAACTTAAAGAGCTTTCTATCATTTATTCTAGTGTTGGCCCTGAATAGGTTCATTGGTTTCAGGGCAGGTACTGTAGGTGCACTGCAGTAAGTAAAAAAATTGAGTTGTTTCCTTTTGTCTCTATTGGTTTGTTCAGCACTTTTCCCTTTTCTGTGTTTTTGGAAAACTTCAGGAGGACTTACTCGATGCACAGGCTGAAGCTGTGTATCAGCCCTTAAAAAGCAGGGAACAATCTGAAAAGAAAATGAGAGAGAACATTTTAATTTGGCTTGTTTTTGCCAGCTGGCCAGATGCCTGAAGAAAAGGATCAAGGGAGAGCGCAGCATTGCGTCGCCCAGATTTGCACGAGGTTTGTGAATGGAGAAGTTCTATCTTCTCCCTCGCACATCCCTCTGCTTTTGTTTGCTGCCCATTTGGGTGGGCAGTGAAGATTGCTGTTGCAGGAGCATTATCTCCCTGCTTCCAAAGGGATGAAATCTGGCGCAGTCCATTTGTTTTGTATATTGACAATAAACCTTTAGTTTCCGAGAACCACAAAGCCCCTTAAAATAAATACCAAACCCAAGCAAAATCAAACCGCCAACATTTAGAGTGAGCCTCTCGGAAAAGTTGAGCTCTCACAGCGAAGCGTTGATAATACAGGCACAAAGGCTGCTGAATGCTCTCCCCCTGTACGAACTCTAATCAGCTGTTTGCACCCACAGCTGCACACTGGAAGCTTGTGCGTGCGGTGTTATTACTGCACCCAGGCTCTGCCAGCAGCACTGGCTTTATCCAGATCTCTCAGTTTCTCAAATAAATAAACCCTAGTAACATGCTGGGGCATTTAGGACTGTGTCTTGTGGGTGAGCGGGTGTCTGACATGCAGCCGGTCATTGGAGCCCACCGCCTGGGCTCTAAGGAAGGATGCGGTGACTGCAGCAGAGGAAAGAAGGTGATATTGCTGAGCGTGGCTGCATGAAGGACCAAGTCCTTGCTAAGGAACATGTAGCATATCTCCAAGGGGTTTTGTCGCCTTCTGGACACGCTCTGCCACTCGGCCACAGCTGTACTGAGTTCAGGCAGTCCTGGAGATGGAGAGAATCCAGAGCAATGGGTGGCAGAAGAGATGAGCTGCACTCATCTGCTTACCACCTCCAGAGCTCAGGGAGTAAAGTTGAGAGATGCAGGTGACTTGCCTTGTGGGATTGAACTCTGGGGTACTCTTTTTAAGGCTCCAGATGTTGCACGTAGACTAAGACTCTTTCCAGTGAGACCTAGAGTTAGCTCTATGACATGAGTTTGTTAGGCCACGTCCGTGATAATGTTCACGCAACAGCCGGTACTTGCAGACTGTCTGGAAGCTGAGCTCAGACAAGGCTGATCAGCTCTTTGAGATGACCTGGCAAACCTACTCTACTTTGTGTAATAAGTGGTATAGGAAGAAAGTGACTTAGTTACCCAGACTTGGAAGCACTCACTCATGGCCAGATCTCTTCTGCCCATTTCTTTTATCCACTCCTTAGCCACCTTCCCATCCACCTCAGAAGAGCATTTCCGTTAATCCTTTCCTGTGTTCTGTCGCCATTCAGGATGTATGGTAAGGATGTGACTCCTTCCAACATACCTTTTTCACAGTCCTACCTTAAAATAAGCTTGGAATTTCTTTACAGCTGGGTATGCTGAAGGAACAAAGTTATGGTGATGGCATGATGCTGGAATACAGCTTCAGCCCTTTAGCTGCTGGAGAGGGAGCCCATGATGTTGCACAATTCTACCAAAGTTATCCTGAAAACAAACAAAATTCTTGTCTGTGGCTATTTTAGCAAAATCAATGCTCAGAGAGATCTTGTGAAAATGATGCATCCCACGCTGCTGGTGCTAACTGGAAGCCAGTTGGAGATTCTTACCAATAAACACTCATTTGCAGTTGGCCATTGAGCGTGATCTGAATCCTTCTGTGCATTTTGCTTCTGCACAGTGTCTCTGCGCCGCCACGATTGCTTCCTAGGCGCTGGCACACTCCATACAGAGCCAAAGCTATTGGACATCCTGTTAGATCCTTAGCTTGCCAGGCCATTGTCTTGTTGTTATTAGCAGGGGATTAGAAGTTTAAGGCCTCAGAGCTTAATGGCCTCAGCGGGTGGAGAGCATGGCACTAGCTGTGAAAATGACAAAAATCAATAGCTAATCCAGTGCAGTCAGTCAACCTTTTCAAAGCCTCATCCGTATTGATTTCCAAATGCTGCTCTTCCTGTCCCTTGACGTAATCAGTCTGTTTGCTCAGCAGACGGACTCACTCTCTTCCATTCTCCCCCTACTTTTGGGGGCTTTTTACACTTAGAAATGGATTACTTAGATCCTCCCAGCTTTTCATCTCTCTAGCTGCTGTCAGAGGAATGATTAAAGGGGAGGCAGACTGGGCAACCATCTCCTACAAATCAAGGAAGAGCTGACCTGCAGTATGATGGATGTTTCAGGAAAGGAGCAGGAAGGCTTCGACGTGGGAGGAACGGAGGACATCTGGTCAGGTTAGATAGTTACAATCCAGGTAGTGAATGCAGAAAAAAAAAAAATAGACTCTCCTTTCCCCATCACTTTGAAGATACTTCAGAGTCACCATGCTAATAGAAAAATCCCTGAGGCACTGTGTGAATTTAGGGATTATGATGCAAGTGCCTAGCAGCAAGTTTTCCTCTTCCAGAGAGAATAACAGACTTTTTCCTTCATCCACCCTGCTCTGGCTATTTGCAAGACAAATTTTAGGGACATCTAGACACCTTTTTAAAAATCACCAGTGTAAGGACTCCTGTTGCTAGAAGCAGCCCAACATAGTGGTCCTGAGCTGTGTCACCCGTGGGCAGAGTGCTGAGCTGAGATCACTTCTGCATGTGCAACGTTCCCAGTGCATGCATCCACACCTCAGCATTGCTCATAGCCAACATACGGAGCTACAGAGAAAGCAGAAATCTGGCAGATGGGAACCACTAGCCACAAGCTCAGAGAAGGCTCAGCTAGGGATGGTCCAGTCTTTCCAGCCTGACTGATGGCCATCCACTGCCTTTAGATAAGGGTCAGTTCATAGGAAACTAGAGCGTGCTCGAAAGAAAGAAACCAGTTAATGGGTGTGCTTGGTGATGCTTTGAACCACCTCTAAGAACTGAATTGACCCAAATAGCAATATTAGAATAAACATATTTTGCATTTGCAAATTAAAAACAAACAAACAAACACAGAATTGTGGCTGTTCTGCAGTTACTGAGCCATTTGGGCATCCACATTACAGTCAGGACATCTGCAGAGCTGGGCTCGCTGTTGTATCTGTGTTGGTGTATCTGCATTGTAAGAGCGCTCCAAAACCAGTGAACAATGCTGCAAAAAAAATGGGAGAGACTTTCTCTGCCCATGGCACTGCCATCTCAGTCCACTGCCCTGGCAAAGAGGAGGACAGTGCAAGCAGACAGGGCTGTGGCAGCCGACAGAGGCTGTGACTCAGAGCAAGGTCCCAGGTGTTAGCCTTGCTGGGAAGCAATCCCTTGCCCCAGACTTACAAACTAAGCGTGGGAGGGGGACCAGAAAGGGAAAGTGGATTAGCTGGGGTTTCTCAGCAGCTTCACCAGTGCCCACTTCCCCAGCCCTGGAGGCAGACCAGGGCAGCATTGTTGTTTGAGCTTGGCGGGTATTGTCCTTTTGAAGACTTGTTCGTTCACCGCTCCAGACTGACCTGGCACTGTTAGTACAGGGAGATAAGAAGCATAATTTGCTGTAATGTTTTTCTCCCCAGGCTGCTTCGCTGTGCCTCAAACACGTCAGACAAATTCTGTCTGTCAAATCCAGTTATATTTTATTCCATCTCTTGTAGCTGGGATCAGAGGGCAGATGTTTATCAGGCAAGCAACTGAATTACCAAATTGCATTCCTAAAACAACTGAACAAAAATGCCCCTCTGTGACTCTGTTCTGTGGGGGGAGACCCAAACACCTAGCATTTTTCCTTGTAAATTATATCGAAGCATCTGCTTCATTAGAGCCACCAGAATGACTCCAGCGAAACAGCAGCTATGGAAGAGCAAGATATTCTTAGCAGAGGCCTACTTCTTAATGACACTCTTAATGCCATTTCTTCCGTTACAAATTGTGCCATCCACAAAAATGCATCATTTCCTGAACCTACATGTTTCAAAAGCAAAGCCACCTCTGTGCCTGTTGCTCTGTTTTGCCCCAGGCTACACTGGAAAGAATAGCTCTGAGGTCCTCAAAGGCAGTGCTTTATTACACCTGCAGATGGGACAATCTGGTAGCAGAGGCTACTGTTGGTTCCGTTCCTACCCAGTTAGCACTAATAGCCTTGTCTGAAGACATCTGGTACAAAAAGCAGAGGAGACGCTGAAGATCAGCTTTGCGGAGCCATACGGCAAGGTCTGCTGGCCAGTATGCATTTACTTTAATAAGAATTCAGTGAGCAAGTCCCACAACATCTTCAGCTGGCATGATCTGGCACGCAAAAGAGAAGGAATTGGTCTGAAACAATGTCTGCCGTCAGAGAGTAGTTGGCAAACTTCTGATGAAGCATTTTTTTTCTAATGAGTTTCTTTCAGGCACCTTGCTGCGTTAGACCCTGTCCTAGGCAGCAGCCTGCCGGTTGGCCTTGACATAATAGACTTGAAGGAAGAAGTCCTTGAGGAGACTATGACCAGGAGACCATGCTGTCCAGCAGGATGGGCTGTGGGTTTTGTGCAGTTTTACTTCCAAACTATCACCTTGCTGCACCACAGCCGAGTCCAGGCTCCTAATCAATGGCAATGTCACTCCCCTTGGTCCCTGCTGCAGGTTGGTGACCACATGTATCCCTGTAGCAGGATCTTTCCAGCTGAAGCTCTCAAGGTTGCTCCCTCCCTTTTTCCATACATGACACTTGCAAATAATTTTCCTTTGTGTCCCGAGAACCGTATTTTCTAGTTACAAAGAGACAGTTCTTCCAATACAAAGCATGATGTGTTTGCTAAGAAGAACAGAAGGATGGTTGAAAGAGACAAAGGGGTGTAGCTGCCTGTATTCTGTTCCTGAAGGTTGGAAGCTCCCTCAGGAGCTCACCACGGACTGACTTGTCCATGGAGTTCCACATTGCCTGAGGAACCAGGGACTTTGCTCCTCTCCAACTCTCCATCTGCCTGCCCGCCACAGCTGACAGCCTCCTGCCCCATTGCTCTTTCTGCAGGCTGTGATCTGTAAGGCTTAGTAGCCCCCTTTGATCCTCAGCTCAGCCTTAGGAACACTGTGCTTTACCAGCTGGGAGGGAGAGGCAAGAAGCATTCCCCGATTAGTAACTCCCCGTTGTGTTCTTGTACGGGCTTGTACGCTCGCTAGCCTTGCTTGGCTTTGCAACAGCCCTTTTGATCTCATCTCACTCCTGCACAAGTAACTCATCACAGAGGAAAGGGAGATGTGCAAAGAGTTGAAAATAAACATGTTTCCTCTCACTGCGGGGGAAACAGCCAGTGCTGGCCCAAGCAACCTGAGAGGTACCTTTTCCTTGGGACAGGTCTGCCCAGCCACGGGCACCATTCCCCAGCCCACTTCTACACACCTTAAGACAGGTGCCTGTTTCAGGAGGCTCATCCCTGTAGTCGATGGAGAAAGAGTCTGCCTGCCACCAAAGCATGCTTCAGAGCACTCCTGCACTCTCTATGGACCAGATAAAGAGAGCAGATTTTTAGCAAAGGCAACTGAGATTGATAGGCAAAATAGGCGTCATGATCTCTTCTGCTGCATTCCTAAAGGTGCCATTTTTCAGCTGAGATGCGAAAATGAAGTCTTGACTACTTGTAATAAATAAAAATCTTATTTTTAATATTCTGCAAGGGGAAAGTTCTTATCCCAAGGGCAATGACTATATTTTCCTATGAGTGGAGGTGTTAACCTTGTTGTACTGACTACATTTTAGCCTAGATCTTTGCTAAAAATTGTTAATTTTTTATGTGATGACGACCTTTTCCAGGAAAACTCAAGACTTTGTAGATGCTGCACAATGCTTAAACTCTATAGTAAGCAGCTGTTGACCAGACCATGCTAAAAAATAACATTGTAGCTCAATAGGACAAAATGTTCCTGTTCAAGTGCTGAAAATCAAAATCCCAAATCTATATTTAGGCACTACGTAGGAGTGCACCTGATTAATGAATGATGCATTTCAGAGCCCATTTTAGCCACTCAGATTTGCAAATTCAGTCTTAGTTTTCCAGTGGACATAACTAACGGTGATGGGATTAGCTTACCACTACATAAACAGTAAATAGGTAATTACTTTTTCATGCATTCATTAAATATTTAACCAGCATTTATACTTATAAGTGACATACAACTATGTAGTTTTAACAGGTTCATTTGGAATTCAGATTGCAAAGATGTTAATTGACATTTAATAGTTTTGTAATTGATCTCTGTCATCTTACATTGTGGAAAAATGCTAAAACGTATTTCAGCACAATGGAAAATGATAAAATGTAATGTAATATTAACCATGTCATCAAGATACACATTTATTGCAGCTACATAAAGCAAAACTAAGCTACACAAGAAGTAATTTGCAAGTTCAAAACTGTATTCATCTTCAGTATTTTGTTTCAAACCACCCACAGAATTTTAGGAGGCAACGGTTTCACATGGCAATTAAGAAAATATGCTTATAGGTAATAATGGGTGTTACGTAGTTGTATAATATACATACATAGCTTATCGCTGGTTTTAATAAGTATGTATCAGTATATTTACAAAAGCTCAGACACTGACTTCTGTGAGGGGGGGATTTGCATGAAATAGCTCTGTTTATTATAATTGCCTGGTGCTTATACATTTGTAGCTCTTTTCAGTGACCCAGAACTACACCAGGCCGTAAGCTGAAAGCCCATATATCGCTTGTCTGGGTATTTCTGAACAAACACATATGGATTTCATCCAGGTAAAACATTTCTGGTACCTTGGAGCAGGACACTGAGATTTAACGTGGGGTTGGCGTTTATAGCAAGGATACATCTTTTGTCGTTTCTATGACAATCAAGCATAATTCAGGCCGTAAGGGGCATGGCAACCCAGGGGAGGTGGAGAGCTCTTTCCACTCTACTACAAAAACAGGAAAGAAGGAGTATTGAGAGGACTTGACTGCACTAATTACTTCCAAACATCACTGTGCATTACTCCTGCTTGCATCATGGTGAGCTAAGCAGGCAGGTAGGGCAATTCATGATCGAGCATACAATGTTTGCATTTACAGCCTGCTCCCTTCAAGCCAAGTCCCCGAGGTGAGTACGAGGTTACCTGCAGGAGGGCACAGAACTGCTTTGTGCAGTGTGTTGACTCAACAAGAAGAGCTTGAAATAACTTCACTGCGTTAACATCCTCTGGAGGTTTAACATCAACGGAGACAGGGCCTAATTTATCCAGAGGTGCGTGAGCTGGATTGCCGCTCTGGGGCTGTAGCTTGCATCAGCCTCATTGGTTCCACCTGATATCATAAGATGCACCGAATTGTCAGATGCATCACTGTTTGTCCACATCAAACCATCTTCTGAGGCTTTTAATAGCTTAACTCCCTGTATTAGCTGCAGTCTGATTATGTACTTTTCTTCCCAGTATAAGTAATATGTCTCTGATGACTTTTTTGTGGCTTTTCCCTCATTGAGTTTTGATCCTGAAAAGTGAGCAGCTATTCCTGATCATTAAAATTCTAGTTTTAATGTGAATAACCATAGGACAAAGGTGCTGTTCAGAATATTGTTTCTCAGTGATTTTTTTAATGCAATACTGTCAAACTGAATCTATACAAACTGAATTTGACTATTTTGTATGTGTTGTGAAATTTCCATTATTTGCCAAAGGAAATACTAGTAGAAAGGATTGTTAGAGGTCAGTAAAGGACTGGGAGACTAATACATCTGAGTCCTTGGTTTCCCATCTGCCCTATGTTATTGTTTAGCTAGTAAACTTTTCGTGTAATCTGAAGCTTGGGTTTGATATGAACATATTCCAGATTTCAGCATTTACAGATGCCTAAGCCTGTTTTCTGTGCCTCTGAAGTAAATGTATTCAGTCTGCCACACACATGCAACCTACCTGAGCAACTAATTCTGAAAAACAAATACAGAAGCGCTTTCCCACTGATGGCCATTTGTTTACTTTCAAGAGCTGCTGAACATGTTAAAATATTGACAAGACTGGCAAGTCCCAGGAGTGGCCTGGGAATGCTAGAAAAATCAAAACTTAATTATAATTTGTGTTTGTTTGTTCTTGAGTTGTTTAATTTTTATGAGTTATGAAACTCATGTTTAGATCTAGGCATATAGAAGAGGTTTTATACAAACACATTATTGTAATTAACTGCTCCCATAATACCACTGTAAATGCACAGTAACCCAGAAACAGTACAAATACTTAGACAACCAGCCAGGATGCCTCTCTTCTCGGCAATGGTCTTTGAGGAAACTTCTAAAGATCAGCAGATATGGACAAAAATTGCAGGCTGAGCAGACTGCAGATCTGAAAATATGCAGGAGAAGGCAACAACGCCCTTACTGTCCTCTTGCTCTAGTTCATATCACTTCCATTGCAAGAACAGGAATACAGCTGGTCCCTGTTCATCAGAGGCCAATATTGATTATTCAAGATGAAAGGGAGGAATACGATCGAAAACCAGCATTATGGATATAATGGGGACAGCTGGAGCTGCTACCCACAGCTGGTACAGAAGAGCGCACACAACAGCCAGTCTCCTCAGGCAAAGTCATCTAGGAAGACATGGTGTAATTAATACTATATACGAACTGTTAGCTGAGCTTGTGCAGTGGTCTCCGTCCCTCTTTTTAAGTTTGCCAGGTAGGGACTGAATGGGCTAATGAAAAGAAGCTGTTCTGACTGTGGGTTGTTAGAGCTGAAGCATATGAATGGGGTCTGCTGCCACCCATGTTCTTGCTCCCTGGAAGCCAGGTGCTGAGGGCACCAAAGGCATTCAGGGCTCCTGCAAGATCCCATGGGCTGGAGATCAGGTACTTTTCTGCTATAAACAAGTGAGCTCATGACCAAAGGGAAAACTATGCACAGAATCACTAAGGTTATATATCTAATTCATTTTGGCAAGTTCTTAGATTCTCTGATAGGTTATGAGAAGTCCTACATGTTGGTGGGTGTTTGTAGAAAACAAGGAAGTGATTCCTTTAGCTACAAATATACAAAAGTGGGATCCTAATCCTTCAGCCCATCTGTCATTAAAATTTCTCCTCCAGCGATCTGGAGTTCGGCTTAAGCATGGCCTTTTACATATATGTATACATACATATATAGAGGAAAGTACATATATATGCACGCACACACACACAGTGGAGCAGTGTCCATCCAGAAATATGCTTTCAGGGTATAATTAGCATCAGCATCGTTTCCCCCGTTGGCCAGAGTACATGAGACAGATGGTCAGCGTAATGCACACCACACTGACCATCTCGAACTTCTAACTGACCTGGGGGAGAAAACTATTTTGCAGACCAGATGAAATGCTTATACTGTATACAGTATACTTATACATTGCAGTACTGTGCAGTGATATTTATGCCAATGCACTGTATACCTGCAATAGCTTACTCTGAACCAGACTGTATTTTGTTGACTTAACGGAGAGAAAAGATGCAGGGCAAGCCGATAATAGGTTCATGGCTGAGATGGAGAATTACAAAACTCTACAGGCTCCCGCTAATGGAGCCTACTTAATCCTTATGGGCAAACCATTTTTTTTTTATCATATTTATTCCTTGTGCTGATCTGTGAAATTTTGGTTAGTGCTGTGACATTTCACAGATACGTTTACTACTCAATGGGCTGTGTGCACTTGTGTTTCTGCCAGTCAGATGGGTGCTATGGAGGAGAGCCTGATTGCAACAGGTAAAATTAAAATGAGCACACCTGTAATGTAGGTGGAGAACAAAACCACTTATGCACTGTTATTCTTGTCACCAGAAGAACATGAAGAATCACTCCTGTGTATGTTCCTGGTAAGCAAATCAGAAAGGTCACTGCTGGCAGAGATGAAAGTTTGAGCTTTCTAATTAAAAATCTCTGCCTACTGATTCCTCTGCTGAGTTCAAGCCATTCCTCAAAATTTCTGCACAGTGGACACTGCCTATGCCCTCACAGGTAGAATGTGATACAAAGAAAATTGAGAGGAAATAAAATATTATCTTCTGGTGAGATTAAAGAGGTGTTATTTTCTTAGAGATTGTCCTGCATTGTTGTCTACTGCCCCATGTCCTAGTTCAAGTAGCTGTGCCAGCCTGCTGCTGATGCCACCACTCGAGCGCACTCGCGCTTGGGGAGAAGACTCTGGATCGCACTGAACCTTGCCCGTTTTCAGGGTGTTGTGCAGCAAAGCACAACAGTAGCGACGTGCTACTTACTGCTTTGGCGATTTTGCAGGTGTCTAGTTGTGAATCTTTACTTCTTGCTTCTTGAGGCCATCCTCCCTGTAATTCATCTTAGAATCATAGAATCATAGAATTGTTAAGGTTGGAAAAGACCTCTTAGATCATCTAGTCCAACCATCAACCCCTCCGCTCCCCCCCCCCCCCACACGAACAAAAC
>VZTL01069842.1:70369-88488 GCA_013400535.1 Scopus umbretta
CAAAAAAAAAAAAAACCCAAACAAACCACAGAAAAACAAACAAACACACACCACCACAAAACACCAAACCACCATGCCTGTTAGACTATGTCCTGAAGTACCACATCTAGATGTTTTTTGAACACCTGCAGGGATGGTGACTCCACCACTTCCCTGGGCAGCCGGTTCCAATACCTCACCACTCTTTCAGTAAAGAAATTTTCCCTATATTGGAAAATTTTCCTATATTGGAAAATATAGGAAAATATTCCTATATTGGAAAATATCCAATCTAAATCTCCCCTGGCGCAACTTGAGGCCATTACCCCTTGTCTTGGCCCCCTGAAGCCCCAGACCTGGGATTTAGCAGAGTTCTGCCCAATGAAGGATCATTCAGCAGCACAGAACTGCAGCAGCAGGGGACCTTTTGCAGCAGGGCATCATTAAACTCTTGACTTAAATGAAAACTTACAAAAGTTGCTTTGAATATCAAATTTCTTCTTGCTGCTTTGCCAAATGCCTGTGATGTTACCCGCCGGTGGTGAGCTTTCTGGAACAGGTTTGCTCATCTGATTTTTGCTAACTCCATATTTCAACTGTGACCAAAGTGACTATAGACAAATATGACATAGAGAGTGATTTTTTTTTTTTTTTTTTATTCTGACACAATTTGAAATGTAGACAAGTAGTCTGGCAGAATTTAAATATTCGCTGGGACTTTGTCCTTAATAAACACCACTGTGAAATGCTCCAGTGCTGCCTTCTAAAGGATGCACCACAAGTTTTATAAGGTGCGCAGTTTAAATGTAAATAATTATCAGTTCTCAGATTCTCATCCAGTCAGGACAGATGCCAAGAGCTTGTGTGTTTATCTTCAGATCTATTGGGAAATTTCCCAAGAGCGTGAGCTCTCAGACATTTAGTCAAAACATCTAGTGATAACTGTCTCCAGAACATTCAGCAGCTCTTTGATTGACATATTTCTCATCAACAAGTTGGCTTTGTTTACATGTCTGAGAAGTACATAGGCAACGACGGAAAAAAATACAACCAGACTTTTCTGTTCTTAGATTTCTTCTTCTGGCAAGATGGGTTTTATTTCAGGAACTGTTACCAGCCCAGATTTGCTAGCATTAACCAGCTGGGCTATGCCGAAATGGCCATGCAGAACAGCTTGCAAATATTCCTTGAGGAGTTTTCCAGCAGCTCTGATCTGAAGCAGGATCAGCAGAAAGCAAAAGGAGGCTACTTTTTTTTTTTTTTTTTCCCCCCTTCAGTCCACCTCTGGTTTCTGGACTGAGCATGTTTTTGCAGCTTCTGTCAATCACACATTTTGGGAAGTAGATTCTATGTCTCTGCAAAACATTCACACAAATCCCGATACACGGAGAGAGCTGTCAGATCCTGTTTTACTTTGCTTAATTACATACAATTGTTTCTTATGAGATTGACCAGCCCTTACAAATCCTCTCCCTCCCCAGCAATCTTGCCACTTCTAAAATCCTGCCAGCGATTGCCCAGGCTCTGCTTCCAACAAGCTGGTGAGACAACACATCACTGGCTGCATCTCCAGGAACCTAGTTTATCCACCACAGAAATATCTGTAATACTGACTTACCTCAAGGGTTTGTTGCAGAATTTAATTTATTTATGGATACTGAATTTATTTTATTTATGAATCACCTCACCGGCCTTCATATATCTATGTCTTCTTGTAGCACCTCTTATTAGAATACCTAAATATGCACACACCAAGCTGCTAGAAGGAAGAATTCTGTGATTCTTTTCTTACCACATTAATTCATGCAGTGGAACCCAAACCAGTCGAAGGAGAATAGTGGGTATCATCATTAATTCTAGCAGTAACACAGTTTACAATGAGGTGAACTACCTCCTGTCCACTGTCTTCCTTAGACTCAGTTTTGCCAGGGTCACAGCTTAAGAAATACACACAAAAAAAGTCTCAGGATTGGAAATGCACAACAAGAAGAGTACAGCTATGGAAACTTTTTTGGAGGGCGTCAGCAGATTGCTAAACACAGAAGATTAGAACATTATTTTTTGAAAACATTGAAAGTTGAGGGAGGAAAGCACGTGGAAACCAAAATAAGCCCTTGTTCTCTCACCTCCATTTCATCCTGAAGGTACTCAGTGAGAAGATGCCTTTTGCTGGCATGGCAGCTCCTCAGGGTAGGTGGAGTCTGCTCAGCTGGGACAGCTGAAAATGCCCTAGAAGAACTTCTAGAAATGACAACATCAAAGAAAACCCTTCCAGAGAAATGAGGTGAGGTAACTTAATCAGTCTTATCTGCTCCTCTGTCTGCAAGCACGCTGTGACATTGTTTTGCCCTACACCATATGGGTTTCCAGCTGCTGCAAATCTCCCAGTTGAGAAGCTTTGAATCTGAGCTGGTGGCTTGCATCCCAGAGGAAGGAAGCATTTCTTTTTCAGCCCACACTCCTGAGAGTTGCACCATGTGTCAATCTAACAATGAGAGCACCAGAAACCACTTTGTCAATTATCCTCATTGCCCTTGGCCAGCTCTGGGTGGACCTCACCCACAGCCTGAGCAACCCTGCTTGCTCCGGCCAAGGCACTCAGGTGCCTGTCCCTCAAAGTAAATCAATAAAACCTCAGAATTAATAACTGTGAAATACCATAGGAAAGTCTACCATATTATCCAGCACTTAGGAAGATTTCTGTTTTCAAATCCACAGCTAGTAAGATTTCTTGAAAAAAAATAGCTGTTTTGAAACAGGAAGAAGGACAAGCTGTTTCAGTCATCATTTTATTACTGACTCACAAGGGAAATCAGTGAATCTACCAGTGGTTCATGCAATTCTGTTGCCAGCTTCTCAAAAAGGAAATGTCATGTATAGCAACTTGTTTTTGTATTGCAGCAATTAAAGTACATATGAGGCCACAACAAAATCAATACAAAACTGGTAAATCCATAATGAATGACAGCAAAATACTGATCTTCTTGCTTAAAGAAACATATGTCTAAATGCCACCACAGAGTTAGGCAATAGAAGGCTTTTTTGGCTTATTTTTGAAGGGTCTGCCATTTTTTATCTCTTATTTATGTATGGATCACCAAATGGCCTCATGCTTCTTGCTTATTGTGTTTGAGTTTCCTCTGAGGAAATTCTGTTCAAGTGCAAATTTTCAAGGCTTGAGATATCCCTGAGGAGAGTGCAACTTATGCACCACGAAACACGTGCCTGGGTTGCTGGTGGTGAAACCTGCGGAGGGGCTCACCAGGGAGCCGATGAAGCAGTATTCGGAGAGCCTCATGTTTTTGCTCCAGCTTTTGCTCCATGCTTTTGCTCCAGCAAAAGACTCATGCTTTTGCTTTTGATCCCATGATCCTTCCCATTTATGTCAGGATGATGCTCATTTCTCTCAGCTCATCCATCTGAGACTGGCAAGTAGTTATCTTCCTTCAGTGAGCCATGGTCAGTGGTCCAGAGATAGATATCAACTTCTGACTTCACAACAAGAATACAGTAATTTTTAAAACAAAAATACGTTTTCAGCCAGTGAGAACTGCCTCTACATACGACCTTTTTGTCTCAACACCATCTTGAAGGTTTTGAAGGCCCCACCACTTCAAACCTTCTCTGTGGGGGCTTCCTGCCCTTTCCAAGCCACCCTTGCTTGGCCCCATTTGTTCCCTCTGCTGTTACTTTCAAATAAATTTTTTGCTTCTTTTCAAAAAACCCAGGCTAAGGCACTTTTGGACTTCTGCTATCCAGAGGAATTTTCACAGCTAATAGGGCACATATAGTTTTCCTCTCCCCATGGTATTTAAAGATAATTTACTTAGGCAGAGACCAGCTATTGCCTCTGACATCTTTCTATCTGCACTGTGAAGCAATGTACAGTAAGAGATGCAGTAAGCCAGTACAGCATGATCTTAGTACCCAGGTCACATACAGTACTCATAAATAATTGCAGATCAGCCCTACAACCTTCACAGATGTAACCTCATCTGGTGCTTTTTTTTTCCTTTTTAATTTCCACCTGCTCTTCCATCAAAACTGTGGCCAAATGCCTTTTTATGCAGAACTAGCTAATGCTTTTGATTGTAGCCAGCACCTCTGCTTACGCGTTGCATGTCACTGTATTTGGTGGGGTTTTTTTGTTTGGTTTTTTGGGTGATTTTTTTTTTATCAGCCAAGTTGTTTTCTAGTGCTGGAATGGCTTGATCTGCTGTACTAAACACTCATTGTGTCTGTCACATGCTTATCCTATTTCAGCAGTGAGAAATCAATAAGAATTGATTTGAGAATGTCCAATCTTATCAAGTATCGAGTAGGGCGCTGGGACAAATGCTGAGTTGATGGTATAACATATAGATTTTAACAAGGCATGTAGCCCCAAGTATGACAACCTTGTTTAAAAAGGATGGTTGGACTCCAAGGTGTTAAATGTGTTTGTTTCTCTCTATGCCCTCGGCTTTCAGATGGTGCCAGCTTCCATACCAGCTCCCTTTCAGCTAAAAGCAGAGTGTAAGCACACTCTATAGTCCTAGCAGAAGATTACGTAGAGAAGAGAGAAAGTGTTGCATTTAGAAACATAAACGCTGCCAGCAAATGCTATTTCAGCAATTACCTATGTTTAGTAATTATGCTAATGTTGATTCTCAAAAGGCTGTTATTTGCTCAGCATGTTCTTCATACTCTATCTCTCTACCTGCCTAACCCTTTATTTTCACTCTAGCTATTACTGGTTGTTTGTCAAGTTAAGTGATGTTTGCAGTGCCAAGTGTTGTCAAGGTACTGTTGCTTTAGCTGAATTCCTGTTTTTCCAACACTGGCTGCTGTGATTTTCTGCTCATCAGTACTACAAGGCTTTGGGGATTGGATTTCACTACTTTAAAGAGACCTTGGGTGCTACAGGTGTTATTGGTACTTTGGGCTGCAGGAGGAATGAGCAGCTCCTGGGGTCTGTAATAACAAGTTTGATGAAGTGTGATGGGCATCAATTCATAAGTGTTGAGCTGACACACGTGGGGAACCTGTGTGCTCCTATATCGCTGGATCAGCACTCCACCTTGAGCCAGTAGGCTGGCAAATGGCAATGGAGAATTAACCACGAAAAGACCCACCGCACACACTCCCATGAATATGACCATAGCAAAGTTTAGATGTCAGAAATACCATACCTGGAGCAACCTGATCAGTTAGATTTGAAGAGATATGTAGTGAGATGCCTGCACATTTAGACGTATGACTGATACAGGCCCACAGCCTGTACAGGAGAACCATATGTATCCATATGTATAAGTGTGTCTGTGTGTCTTGTATGTGCATAGCCAGAGGAAAGCACTCAATTGCCTGTAGGTGCAAAGCAAAACTGCAAGGGCAGTGCTCTCTGAAGTGGATGAGGCCAGTGGACCATAATGGGCCAACATCAAAGGCCATATCCTCAAGGACATGCATACTACTAACTGCTGGCCTCAGCAAGTTGCTGCCCGAGAAGATGCAATGACAGAAGAGAAAAATACAGCATTGTGCATGGAACAGGGAAAGAGAAACACTGATCTGGGGGAGGAAAAGGGAAAAGCCTGACTCCAGAAAGACAGCCTGCATGCACAGGGCTGGGGACGCGGCACTTTGAAAAGAGCCGGTTTCAGAGGCAGGGCCAGGTCAGTGCCTCACAATGCAACAAGTGTGTCTCTGAGCCTAGAAATGTTATGAATTTATCAGTACTCAGTGCTCCCTAACAAAAAGCCTGTGCTGCTTCCAGGTCCCAGCCAGCCTTCCAGCATGGCTCCGCATGGTGTTACCGCTGCCTCCTTGCCTTCCTCCTCATACTCTTTTAGCAGATACCTGATGGCCAAAATTTTTACAGCAGCCCCCAGTTTTGGCCCAGGTTAACAAATCCATTTCTAGGTAATTCCCATGAAGGATTTGTGATTTAACATGTTAGGGCTATTTCAGCAAGCATCCTGCAAACAGCAACTTACTTTGAAGGAGAAGAGTCATATAGTAGGGAGATGAGCCTGCCAGCCTCAGTGTCAGACACTAATACCAGATGTATTCAATTTACCAGTATAGACACAGCTCTTGAGAGCTTGACTCCACACTGCAGCCTCTCCATAACATACAGTAGCCTCAAACACATGGTGCTGCATTGTACACATTAATACAGTAATTTGCTCTGCAAGAAGATGCTGGTGTCAAGCTTCAATTTTATGGACTCCAACTTTCCTTCTTCATTGATTTTTTTTTTTCCTTGTAATTTTCCACCATGTTCCTGCAGTTGAGGGAACAGATCAGGAGTCCTCCTGTGGTTAATTTAGCATCTATTAGCTTTTTATCAACTTATTTGTAAATTAGTTGTTAGGACTTCCTTAGAAGGAAGAAATTACATCTGATCCTCAGCACTCTGCACAGAGCGAAATCCAGCCTACAAAGAAGAGCAACGCTCCCATGCAGAGATGTGCAATCTCTATAAACAGCAATGTTAGCAAAGAGCCAGCTTGTTTAAATGGTCAAGATAAGCAAGGTACAAATAGGGCTGACTTGGCATAC
This sequence comes from Scopus umbretta, assembly GCA_013400535.1. Taxonomy (NCBI): domain Eukaryota; kingdom Metazoa; phylum Chordata; class Aves; order Pelecaniformes; family Scopidae; genus Scopus; species Scopus umbretta. The sequence goes on from VZTL01069842.1 coordinate 76,892, forward strand.
GTGTTCATTAACTTAGATGTGGGAGCTTTGAACTGAAGAGAAAAACGATTAAGCTCTAATTGTATCTTCTTTAAGGGGCATTTTGAACAGCTAACCCCTTTGTAAGGTGGCTCTTTTTTACACATCTCACATCTTCCTATGGATAAACAGCCCTTTATCTCACTTGACTTTTCTGTTTTCCTTTCCTTGTGAAATGCTGGATCTGATTTAAGTTCTGATGTAACTCCCAGCATACAGTGACTCAAAATTCAATAGATATTCCTTGTGTTGCCTCTTTCCTTTTGGAAAATCTTCATCAGTGAAACCCTTGAAGATGTTTTAGATGACCAATATAGAGTCGTGCTCTTTAGCTGTGTAATCAGAGCTGATTTACTGAATGCATTTCAGGATGATTGTAGTGTGTGTTAAGGGATTGTTCAAGAAAAAGAGGAGAAAGTTGCAAAGGTTTGTTTGCCTCCCCCCAAAGGGCAATGCAAAGTGGTAGGAACACCAGCTGTATATGCCACTCATTACAGATTATGGAGTATCCATTAAAACACAGAAAAGCCAATATGTCAAGTATCTGGAAGCTTTTGCACTCACTGCAGGACTAGCACAAAGCACAGGCCACAGTGATAGATCATGTTGACCTATTTCCTAGGCTGGGTACTGAATCATATGTGCTAGTTGCACGCTCAGTATTTTCACCAAATGCATCTGCAGATGCAGTTATCCACTTTGCACATTCAGTAGAAGCTCAATTTAAGTGCTGAAAGGTGCATCTATCTTGTATTAAAGACAAGTTCTTCCTACAACATATGTTACTTTTTTTGTCTCCGGGCCAGCTGTCACACTATGCATGTGTAGAATATATTCAGGATAACAAGAACAAACAAGAAAATATACGGATCAGTGGCAGATCTCAACAGATATACTTTAAATTTACTCCATCAGCTTTGGCTCAGTACAATTGTGCCAGTTTAAGCACACTGAAAAATTTTAAATCAACATTTTTCCCACCCTGTGAGAGCATCTTGGACCAGGAGGTGATCTCACATCACGTGTACTAGCTTCTGCAGCACTCGGGCCAAGAGATGGCTGTATTCACTTTCTCTTTGCTGCTTCTTGCCTTCACGTATTTAAATCAGCCCTGGAACATTATATGATTGAACCTTCTTTTATCTTAACCAGTTCCAAATATTTATTTGTCTTTCTAATCTGAAAGTATTTCTGTGCTTACTTACCAGCTGAGCTGAAGCCAAGATCAGACTTTCAGCAGTAAATATCTCACAAATGAGCCTGTGTAAAAAGAAAAAATAAAAAAAGAGGACTTCAGTGTTCTCTGTGAGGATTAGAGATTACTATAAGAGCACTGAATTTAGAGGAGCTTGAAAACATAGAGGAGGTCTGATTCAGAGAAGAAATATGACGGTTTGTGGCCAGAGGGAATCAAGGAGGGTTTAGCCAAACTGTAAATTTATTATAATTTCTATAACTCCAATTATAGTAATACAGTGGGTCGTTTGACTTGTTTTATAATACCAGGCCTTATGTGTGACTTCATCCATCCAACTCCTCTTAACGAAATCAATATTCTTGTGGTGCTGGATTATGCAGGGATTATTTGCCTTTGTTTAAGGACAATGTTGAACAAATATGTATTTAGGCAGCAAAAGAAGCCCTTATGGGTAAGCCAGTACAACAGTTTTGGGGTTCCCATGTGGCAACACCCAATTCAGGAAGGGGATTTGATGCACAGGGAGATATCTGGGTTACAAACTGATTTGGGGGTTCTGGATGTTTGGTAAAACTGATTGCGTGGGTTGACCTGGGTTGATCTGCAAGTCCTCATAGTACCCTCAAACGTGGAGCTCACACACTGTATATTAATCTCTCTGGGACTTTCTAATATTTACCTGTGCTTGAGCCAGCTAGGCACTAAAGCTGTTCAGAAAAGGTTTTTTCCTGTGGTGCTTTTTTTTAGTTTTTATTCAAAAATACCATATCCTGAATGTCTATCAGAATGCCCCAAAGGAAATAAATTGCATAAAACTCCTAATTTTTCTCACCCACAAGAATAATTTGTTACACTATGTTTCCAGGACTACATTGTCTCCTCTCCTTCTGAGGGAATCAGTGCATAGTGAAAATCCCACTAGCTCTGCACTGGAATTCAGCTTGTGAAGCCAGTACTGGTGGGCTGATGGACATGAAGCTATCTATGGTCCTGCACCAGAGTTGGCCCATGTTGCATGGATATTGAGTGCTGTGCCTCCATGCAATCATTGATTCTGAGGTAAGGTCCATTTTTTTTCAATGCACACTGAGTTTTTCTACATAAATCTGATTCTTTTATCAAAGATTTTCACTTACTAAAGTAAGATAATTCTCTCCTCCAGAGCATGACCCACATGACCCATCTTGGTCTCCAATAGTTCATCTTGGTCTCCGATAGTTAGAACATGGCTTAGGCCCGGTGGCTGTCTTGTATTTCCTTCCCTTTTGTTTGACTCAGGGCTTTTTCTCTTCATGAACAGATTCTACATTAGGTCCCTTGCATAAATGTCCTATCTTGTGGTTCTTATTTATGTTCTGTTTCCCTGACAAAAGGATTTCCCCTGCTCAAAAACAGTATCTTTGAATCTTCATACTTTGGTTCCTGGGAATTATTCTCACAGTCTCCTCCTCATCGGCACCGTTATATTCTGAAAGCAGTTCAAACCTGTAAAAACCCCACCTTTGGTCCACAGCTTAGACATGTTTTCTTTCAGAAGGTCCTTCCCACCCTCAAGAAGCAGCCAGCAGAGCTGCCACAGGACCTGCAGATGGAGAGCTGCCCTCAGACAGCCTCCTCCTTGCTCTTGCCCTCTGCTCTGCTTTCAACCATCTTGGGTTTTGTTTTCTTTTATTTTTAAAAAAGCCTCTTTGCCTGCTGCTGGACAGCAGCAGAACAGATGCTACAGAATTATGTTTCAAATCTATCTTTACTCTCAGGCAAAATTCACTATTCAATGGCATGGTTGGGTCAAAATTATTTCTTCGTGGCCTTTGGGTATTTATTAAATACATACAGCCTGGTATATTACCTCTTTTCAGTTATGTTATATTACTTTCAATAATAGCTACAATTTAGCAAGTGCACATATACCAAAGCAAAAGCACACATTAAAAGCTCATAGCTAAACTGTATATCCATGAATTCAAGGGGTAAACAGGGCAGAGACATTGTGGTTGTTATAAGCTACTTGGCAGGTGGGAGTTTCAGCACACAGGTCCTAATTCTGGAAAGTATTCAGCCTGTGGCAGTTCACAACCCAATGGAGTTGTGTTTTTTTTAACTGGAAACCTTTTTCTCTTGTTGAAGTCTGTTAAATTCCACATGCTAAACTCATGCTTAAGCTTTGTTCAGGATAAGGATGCTTAGGATGTTTTGTAACTAAAAACCCATCTGAAATGACCAAAGTTTCCAGCTTTGGACAACAGGTACAAAAAAATGAAAAGGTGAAATTATTAAAACATTCAAACCATTCAATCTTCTTCTTCAGGTAAAATCAATAGCATTTTGAAGCAGTGAAATCTGATGTAAAATCTCCTTGCACTGAATTTCTGAATTTCCCATTCTGGAGTGGGTGTCTAGGCACCCCTATGATTAATACTTTCATGACTGCCCAGCCAGATGGATGCCTGGTGGAAAACAGAAACATAATAGCCATGTAAATAAAAATGTCCTTACTAAAGGCCTTGCCAAGGCAGTGAAATGTCCTGGCCTGAAAGAAAACAGCAAAGTCAGGAGTGATGCAGGGGGAGTAACTGTCATACGAGTGATCCCAGAGATGAGACTCAGTGAAACAACTGAACATTCAAAGTTGTGGGAGGCTTTGTGTACATGTCCAAAATACTGTTGTTTGGTATTAATTGAAAACATGACTTATTGTAGGGGGTTACTGAAAGAGCACCTGTGAAACACATACGCTAGTCACCCGGGCAGAGTTAATGAGGCACCAGAGAAGCTACTCCTTGATATTACTTAAACCAAATTTGCCAGTTTACCGATATTGTCATTTATCTTTTATTACTTTGGGGTCTGCTTCAGTCCCTGGCCTGGGCTTAGTGCCCTTTAGCTCAGTGATACCTATGAGTAGATGCTAATCTTCCAGGATGAAACTGGGCTTGTTTTTTAGTACAATTCAACAAAGCTGAGTTCTTTTCACTGGCCTGAGAGTAGTCTGAGTGAGGATCCTGCCTGACATCTTCAAAAGTTCACTTCATTAATCTCACAAGAGATATGAGGCTCAATCCTGGCTGAGTTATGCCTAAGCAGACAGGACTGGGCTAAGCGTACGATCCAGCAAGTGCTCAGGGAACAGAAACAGCACCATGAAATGCTGGGGCGATCTCCCACAGGTTGAATAACCCATTGTTGATATACGCAAGCATGATTTTGCAAGCCAGCCTCTGGGCTAAAATATGTGTGAGGGAGTGCAGATGGACTTCAGCATTTAACAGGCAACTGTGAGAGATGAGCAGCTCAACAACAAAGCCAACCTGTTTGCAGACAGGGTAAAAAATATCAAGCCCACCTTCTGCTCTGATAATAATGCCAGCTTTTATTGCCCATCGGTTACATTTTCCAACAAGCTCGTGCTTTCTTTTTTTTTTTGGCGTATTACCATGCTGCCCATGGGAGGAATGCAAAAGCGTGTTGTTCTCCTCCAAATACCTCATTAAAATTTACCTATGACAAGATGCCTGCAAAATACTTGCTAACAGCAGGGCAGGTTGCACTGTAACAGTCACTTACCACACAAAATATGATTGTTTCACCTACCTTGGGTTCCTTGTCCAGAACCACACCGGCCTGTTTTACTATCCTCGGCTAAACATACGGTGTTAGCGCAGTTGTGTGCAAAGCTTAACACCCAGTCCATGAGGAGTCATTAGAGGCTGCAGGTATATAAATAATACATAAATTATTCATCACAATCAATAGCTATATTCCTCAAATGCTTTATTTCCAATGAATAATTCCACCAGTTCAAGTTGTCAGGCATGGCAGCAGGCAAAAAAGCTGCAAGCGGTTCTGAAATCTTCCCAAATTATGGCTCCCCACAGTTCTTTTACCTGTGGCAGCTTTCAATGGGCTTTAAAAAACAGACGAAGAATACAGGAAATCCACAGGTGGAGTGACTCAGGTGTAGGGCTGACAGTCTGCACTGACGTCAGGAATGGCATGAATCATGGAGAAAATGAGTTGGCAAAGGTAAAAATATGTCCCTGAAACTGAAGAGAAGGAGATACACACAGCAAAGAAAAGGATGGACAACGGAGGAGTTATACAGCCAGTATATACATGTGCGTCCTGATGTTTGCATGCCAGTTTCTGCAGTTTCAGAAAGGAATTAGGGGAGATGGAGATTAAAATAAGAGATTTTGGGTTGGGGGGTTGGTTTTGCTTTTTGGGTTTTTTTTGTTTGTTTGTTTGGGTTTTGTTTTGTTTTGTTTTTTTCCTCCAAAATCCAATAGTCTGATACTGTATGAAAACACTTCAAATGAACAGTTGCTTGACAAACTGCAAACATGAAGAAGTGTGTTGCAGCCTGTGCTGCCATGAAGATGTCTTATGGATGTCCACCTCAAAGTGAGCTGGAAGGTTCAGCCCCTGGGGACTGACTGCAAGGCCACAGCAAACTCACCCGAAGAGTAAGGTGGCTTCAGCTTTTCAGGAGTTCCCAACATTAAAGTCGTCTGCCTGCTCCTAGCCTAGTTCACTTGGTGACCTCTCTCCTCATCTGACCCCATTTGCAGAGCAGACACCTTGGCTGTCTGGACATTTGCACTTTTACTGAAGTTAAGCTAGATCCAAGCTTCTGATAACTCACTGACCTGCCATGCACAGAAAGAGGTTTTGTGTTTGGATTATGAAAAACAGCAGACTGTAGTGCAGTCTCCTCTGGTAGCCCTTAGTTTGCACATATCAGGGAGCAATTGTGCAGTTACTCTAATCAGAATAAATTTCTGCACTTGCATACCTTCATTTTTTTATCTTGCCAATTACACAAATGCTTCCTAAGCACTGAATAATTAAGCCCTGCAGCTCCCCTGAATGGTGGGTAAATAAGTATATGTATTTTCTTCTACCAAGACAGCCAAAGACACTTGCAGCTTAAATAATTTGGCGAAGGTCACACTGTGAACTTGTGGCAGGCACACACCCACCCAACTAAAAGTGCCTTGACTGCTACCTTTGCATTTTGATTTGTGTCAGTATGGTGGTAAGCTATGATAGCCTCCTGCCCGGAACATCACCATTTGTTTCTGTTGTGGCTTAACCTGGCAGGCAGCCAGACACCACACAGCCGTTTGCTCACTCCCCGCCTCACCAGCGGGATGGAGGAAAGAATCGGGAAAAAGAAATAAAATTTGTGGGTTGAGATACAGACAGGTTAATAGGACAGAAAAAGAAGGAAACAAAATAAAAATAATGAAAAAAAAATATACAAGACAGGTGATGCCCAATGCAACTGCTCACCCCCCGCCGACCGATGCCCAGCCCGTCCCCGAGCAGCGATCGCTGCCCCCCGGCCAACCCCCCCAGTCTCTATACGGAGCGTGACACCGTATGGTATGGAATATCCCTGTGGGCAGGTTGGGGCAGCTGGCCTGGCCATGCCCCCTCCCAGCTTCTTGTGCCCCTGGCAGAGCATGGGGAGCTGAAAAGTCCTTGGCTAGTGTCAGCACTACTTAGCAACAGCTAAACGAGCAGTGTGCTATCAACATTATTTTCATACTAAGTCCGAAACACAGCGCTGTGCCAGCTACTAGGAAGAAGATTAACTCTATCCCAGCCCAAACCAAAACAGTTTCTAAGGCCAATCATGCATATTCAGAAATACCTTTCTTTAACAGGTGCAGTTTTGTGGGGGTGGAGGGTTTCTTTTTTCCTGGAAAATTGGTGCTGGCCAAAGCGGTGAGTTTCTGGAAATGGAAGATAGTATGAAAACTTTTTTTGAGTGGCAAAAGCCCTTTCTGATACTTCTGCTGCTGGACACAACCTTATTAGAAAAATTGCTAAGGATCTGGCAACTGCATTTTGTTTCAAAGCCTTTAATTTATCTGCTTCTGCCTGCCAGCACGGTGACACTTCATCAGCTCTGGGAGCCTCTGAGACTCCCCATTGCCTATGTGACACCCCCACTGCAGTCACTCCGGAGGCATTGGTGACAGGCGTCCTTTACCCACAGATGGACCACAGAAGCCACATCACCATGGAACCTCTTTTGCAACACTGAAGAAGTTTCTCTAGCGCTTCCAACATACAGTGCCTGCAGAAGCAGGTTTCTCAATCAGCAAAACATCTTCTACAGCATGAGCAGAATGGGATTTCAGTGAGCAAGTGCTGGCATCTTGCTCTGACCTATCTGTAGTTAAATTAAATATAGCTATTGGCCTTCTCACAGTGCTGGCATAACCTCCCATATGCCTTCCTATGTTTACCCCTGTGCATTCTGGGGAAACCCAAGCAGTCGTTCCTTAGCTATTCCTCATCTCAAGGTCTATTCCTTCATCTCAAAGGTCTAAAACCTTTAAGATGAATTGCAGTCTAAAAGTGGGTGGGATATTTTCCCCGTTGACTGCAAAGGTTAAAATGATTAACTAAATGGTTAGTGCAGATACAGAGGTCTAAAATTAGGTGAGCTATCTCCCGTCCCACCTGATATTGTCTACATGTAGTGCTGTGTGGAGACACCCAACCTGTGTCCCAGGTGAGGGACAGGGAGGAACTGTGCGGAACAGTGAGGCATGTTAACACTGACTCTGCCCAAATTAATACAGCACACTTTCCAAAGAACAGGTTAACTTGTCCAGCCATGTGAACAAGGTTACACAGCTCCCAGGATCCAAGTAAGGGTGAGACTCCAAGTGGTCCAACCAGACATGCTCAAAGTAAGATTCAGTCCAAGGTCACACCGTGATGCAAAGACCCTGCTATAACCCAGCAAGAGCTCCTGCCTTCCACTCACCTTTTTTAACCACTTATCCACATTTTCTATGTAATTGCATCAGCATAATAGCCTTCTGTCAGGTTTCGGCCATTCATCCATCACACGTTAACAGTCTATTCTGATTTCTGAAGTACATTTAATCTTCTCTGACACCCATAATTTTCATGTTACCCCTTTATTGAAGTAATTAAACCTGCTTCCAATCCATTCTTTTAGAGTTTAAATTTACATTTTTAGTACTAGTTTTCCAGCGGCCCTGGTTCCTTCACAGTTGCAGGGTTTAATTCATGTTTATGTTCAGTTCATGTGGCACCCTTACCACATGGTTTATTTCTGTCAACTACAACTCCCTGCAGACTTCAGATCGCAGCCCAGGTTCACTTTACATTTCCACCACAAGAGACATGAAAACACATGACTAAAAATGGGATATTTTCTTCTAACTTTGACAGTTTGCTTATATCCCATAACAGTTTTATATGGAGATTTAAAAAAAAAACAACAAACTATCATGATTGTAGCTACTCTCATTTTAATGCATGCAAATGCATAATTCAGTGAGTGTGAAAAACAGACTAATCAAATACCCAACAGAGCACACAGTACTTCTGTCTAGTGTTTCTAAAAAGTTGTCCATCTTCAAGGTCTTCAGGACGACTTATAGTTTATAGCAGAACAGGTCAGTGAATGCTTTTGATTGCATGATTTAGATACTAAAATAAGCTAATAGCAAAGTCTATTTATCTTTGCTGAAGAGGCTAAAAGCAACAGTTTGGACCTCAGCAGCAAAAGGCAGCCACGCAGGGCCACTTCTCTTTCCCATAGCAGCCGTGGGAATGCCGGACATTGCCACAGACCTCTCAAAAATGCTGAACTGTGTCAGGAAGTTCCAGAAGAAAATCCTTTTATTGCCCACCAGCCTCCACACATAGACGCTAAACCTCACTTTTGGAAACGCTCAGCACAGCAGTTCTGCCACCCGTCCCTGCCCTGCCAGCTCGCTGGCAGGAGTTGCCAGCTGCAGTTCCCCACCCCTGCCCATCAATCAGGCTGTTATTACCACTGTAAACACCACATTTGTCAATGGCTAATGGGTTTCACAATCAGGGCGTGATGGATTAGTCTTCGTTGGAAAGGAAGGGTCAGACTTCATGAGGATTAGATCAGAGCAGTGTGCGAGAGTCCCAGGGGTGCTGCCTGGTCATGGTAAAGTCCCAATCCAGCACTTATTTTTCCATCCGTAGGACAGCAACCAAACCCCTCAGGGAATAGTGCTGAAGCCACTTTCAAACCTGGGTGTGAGGAACATTTATAAAAAATGTCACTATCTGAAATTTATGCACTGCTACCACTGCTGGATCCCAAAGCAGTGAGTAATAATTCCCACAAGCCACAGTGAGGTACAAGAGTGGGACGAGCCAAACCGAAGCACCTCACTCTCCGACCCCTCCCAGCTCCTGACTCAACCCACAGGGCCCTGGGAACAAGGGAAAAACTTGCAAACCTTGCTTTTGCTGTGTGTTGGAGCAGATTGCTCCTGACAGCACCCAGCAGCACCGTCATCTCAGCTGAGCGCAGGAAAGAGAGTCTTCCTTCTCGTCTGGGTGCAGTGTCCCATGCTTAGACAGACCAAAAAGGCCTTGTCGTTATTTAAGTTTCTTACACGGTATGTCTGCCTCCAGAGTGTTTTGTCACGTAAAGCAGAGAGTGCTGGGTACCTGTGTGGTCCCTCTGAGATGCTAGCAGAGCTCAGTGCCGTGGGCCAGTAGGTCGTGTCCCGGCATGGGCATCTTTTCAGGTCCCAGGGCATGGTTCAGTTACTACATAACTGATCTTCTACAGAGAGGCAAATGTAACTGATAGGTGGTTTTTTGTGGTTTTGTTACCATTTGGGGGAGAATAAAAACTTGGAGAGTCTCTCCCTGAAAAGCCAAGAGTCTCTCCCAGATCAGTTGCTAGTCCAAGCAAGCTCTTATTTTTGACTCAGAGGAAACATAAAATCTTGCTTACAAAATGGACTTGTCCAAAACAAAATTTGTGCTGCCAACAGCACATTTCAACTGTTCTCTGCTTTGATTTTATTTACAGGACTTTCCTGGCATCTGCTCTTAGGTCTCTCTCTCTCTGTTTCCTCTGATGGCAGATTAGTGGATTTGTTATCCAAACTGACGGTGACCACTGACTCCCCGTCTTCCCTCCCTAGATTTTATTTACCCTTGACCCTCCCCAATAACTCTGGGTGCCTTGCCAAGTTGCTGAAAGAGTTACCAGTCATGAATACTTCACTAAGAGAACAGATTCACAGAATAAATAAAAAACAAATTTAAAAACATCAAGAAAAAGAGTAAAATTCTTTTTTTAACTCAATTGTCTCAGTCCTTCAAAGCCATTACCTTCATGTAATGGGTCTTTGTTACAAAGAAGTGATGTCAGGGGCCACTCCATTGTGCAGGTTTGGATGCCAGTCATGTGCGTCTCCAGCAAGGAGTTCCCAAAGAGCCAGCAGGACTGCGGCGATGAGCCTGGTGCTCTCAGCTGAGCAAGGAGGGACCAGGAGGAATTTTCAGATTATATTGAGGATGAAATTACTCCGATCCTAACCAAGCTGCTGGCTCCTGGGCTTAGAGAACAGCGTGCAAGGGGACAGAATGACAGCATCTGCTGGGTGGCTTGCAACCAGCCCCGCTCTGGTCCAAGAGCAGGGTGTGCATCCATCCCAGCCTGCGATGCCGGCTAGCACCCCGCCAGGCCTGGCAGAGGAAAGGGGGCGTGTGGAAGCCAACGAGCGGTACAAACTGTTTTGGCCTCCCTACTGGGGACGATGTGCCAGGCTTTCTACCATGGAGGGGGTCAGGGAGTCTCCAAGGAAACTTGGAAAAAGCTGCTCTGACAGACCGTGAGCACTGCTGTGATTTCCAGCCCTGCCCAGAGGCAGAGCCAGCTGCACGCTTGCACAAGTGAGAGGACTGCCAGCGGCAGCCAGAATGGCCTGGACTTGCTGCCCATGGCACCTGTGCCAGAGCCCACAAAAGCCTGGCTGGCTCCTGCTCTTCACTGGTATGTTCAGGATGGGGTTTACGAAGGAGCATCCATTCTGGGGTGGAGAGCATCTCCCTAGAAGTACTGCTCCCTGCCACATCCCTTCTTGCTTGGCAGCAGCAGCAGGAGCTGCAAATCTCATCCCATCAAGCTGTCCCTACCCAGGCCTGGGCTGGGGCAGGACTGGGAGACCTCTCATCCACACAGGGATTCAGCTTCATCTGCACTGCCAAGATGTGCATAGGACAGACATGGACATAGTATCACTGCTGCTTCTGCCAACACCCCCAGCTGATGCAAGGTTTTGGAGAGCTTCTGTCGGTGCACAACATGCAGGGTTTCACCTGCTGCCACCTGTGTTGTGGTTTAACCCTGATTGGCAACCAAGCACCACACAGCTGCTCGCTCACCCTCCCCCTACCCCAGTGGAATGGGGGAGAGAATCAGGGAGGGAAAAAAAACCAAACAACCAAACCCTAAAACCCATGGGCTGAGATAAAGGCAGTTTAATAGGACAGCAGAGAAAGAGAAAACAACAATAATAACAACAGAATACACAAAACAAGTGATACACAA
>VZTL01069842.1:88723-106407 GCA_013400535.1 Scopus umbretta
GAAATCTACCCCAAAGGGGGGGAAAGCAAACACTGAAAGAGAATTAAGTAAATATCCTCTCAACTTCTTTCCCATTCCTGATTTATCTATTGCTCAGCTTTGTTGCATTTTATGCTCATTGTGAGTGAAAACCTCTCCATCACTCAACTGCCATATGTGGGCCAGTTCCTCTATTAAATCTTTGCCATGGATCCCTGTTTGTGCAAAACTTTCAACAGTGTCAGAAACTAACACAGAATTTTGAGTCTGTTCATGGAGAAAAAGCTCCATTGAGAAGAAAAGTAAAAACTGCTGTTTCTGTGGGGTCAGAGCTCCCTGCTTGAAAGCATACTAGTTACAGCAGGGTGAGGGATGGATGGCAAGGTGTGGGAACCAGCCTAGAGAATCTCTACTGCACTTCAGAGAGAGGTTTTAATCCATTAGAGGGGACACAGTAGATGTGGAGCCATTTGTTTCTTCCAAGTGAAGCAGTGATTTTGCTTCTGTTCTTAAGCACTATTTCTAGGTGAAGGAGAGAGACAAAGCATGAATTTGTGGGAAGAGTCAAAACCATTCCTAAAACCTTCTTGGTTTAAAGTTTTACGGTACTTGCAACCTTAGTTAAATGATTGAAAAAGCTTTCTGTTCACCCTGCAAAAAGCAGTGTACTATTCATCTGCTTGTTACGTGGCTGTGCATACCAAAGTCCTTATCCTGAAGGTAATGTTGATTGCACTTCTGAATTTTTCAGTCACCCTAGTTTCCTTGCAGAATTGGTCCACGATTCCTTGACCATCTAGGCAAGCCTGTCATCTCCCCTTGGTCATAGCAGCATCCCCATCAGCCTGTCTTTGATGCAAGCCCTCATAAAAGGCCACACTTAAGGCAGCCACAGTCAGAATTAAATAAAAAGTTGGGTTTCTCACCACCTCTTTTTGCCTCTTGAAATTACCTTTCAGCTCAGTCCAAGACTGAGTATTTCAAAGTTGATGGGAAATTAAAGTCATGGTCCATGGAGAGTTAATGGCTATCTAAAAGCAGCAAAAAAGTTAGGGGAAAATTTATGCTCCCCTCACCCCTAAATCCACCTGAGTTGAGAAGGGCAATAAATCAACAGGTCTTTTGATAGTTTCTCTTCTAGCGTAAGCTTATCATCCTATTTTATCCATCTCATCATCTTGTGGACCTACAGACTGGCGATAAATAGACAGCTCCAGAGAGACTCAAGATGACATTAAAGAGAAAAATGTCTCCCATCTCCCCGTTTGTTTGTGCACACTGATTCCACTCCAGAGTCATCTGTACAGCAGTCTCCTCTTGCCACCAGTCTGAAATAAAATAAAGCCCTAAATAAATTCCAGAAGCCTGAGGTTAGGGAAAGCTCAGCAGTCTTGAACAATGACACCAGACACTCACTCAGGGGAGCTGACCCAAAAATCTGCCCAGAGATGTTTCCTTCAGTGACTCCCCCAGGGGAGATCACCCCCAACTCTTCCTGCTTACAGAAGGCTATACCCATCCTCTGCTTTTCTCCCAGAACATGCTGTTGGAGAAGATGAGAGATGAGGACAGAAGGATGTCACCTCCCCTGAGGCCTCTTGTTTTCTCTCTCTGGCCTCGATTTTTGTCATATCTGCTCTAAGACTTGTCTTTCTCAGGGATGCAGGAAGAGTCATGGAGATTGAGACCAACTGTCCATCTAGCCCCGCATGTTGGCCCCAGTACCACATCCAGCCTCACCCTCCTTTTATCTCAAGGATTTTTTTGAGACTGATGTGGCCTGTGAATTTAGCAACCACCAGCACAACCCCTGCACTCTTTGCTCGACAGAGAAAAATTTAGCTCTGTCCCAGCCGAGACCATATAGCGACTCTAGAGCCCTCAAGCTGGCCCCAGTTTGGACCCTTTCATCCCCGTTAACCACTGCTACCAGCAAAATTAGAAGCAAGGTGCTTCTCTTGGGGGTTACATTGTGTTTGGAGCTGTGACCTTACATTGTAGTTAGCCACACGTGCAAGCCTGTAACTCTTCCTGAGTTACTTCTGTAGTCTCCATTACTGTTGTGTTCATTTGTCCCTCAGGCTCTAACAAACGTCTCTGCAAGAGCCTCTCCAGTTGTGAACATGCTGTGATGCTGCTTTGCAGGGAGGGAGGAGAGAAGCAAAGAGAGACTTACTTGACTGAGGCTGCACAGGAAATGCGAAGAGGAACATAAAACTGAAGTCTGCAAAAATCTCATTTAACACAAGCCTCGCCATGTCATATTCAGGGTAAAAAATTCTAAACTTGTCATCTAGAAACCTGATTATAAATAAATATTCATATATTACATAACCTTTTCACATTGGCGTTTTCCTGTGAGGACCCTGTTTTGGTAGTCATTCCTTTAGTCACTGAGCTAGAGAGTTATAGGACATACTTCTCAGTAAATGAGTCTAATGCACTGGGCATTTTCTGGATTTAAAACACAAGATTATTTTGGTTTGTATATTTTCCTCCCTCCCTATCCTGCTTGGCTCAAGTCACTTGTACCTTTTTAGTTTTTGATGTAGTGTTGCCATAAGAAGTCCCATCGCCTGCTTTACTACAAGAAGTGCAAACTTTTATCTCCCTGCTGCAAGAGAGTAGTAAATCAGAACAACCTGACAGCTTTGTCTCGCAGCCTGTTATCCATAGGCGAGAGGATGCCTCCCCTGAGATCCCATTAGGTGTACTGTCTCCACCACTAAACTTTCAACAAGCGCATTTGCAGAGACCTGCATGTGAAAGAGAGTCCGACAGCTAATGATCACTGGGAATTCACTTCCTCTTGCTCTTTCTCTTCCGCGCCCACCTCTCCTTCCCCTCTCTCTCACACTTTATTCTCAAGTTTATTAATAATAGGCTCCATTCAGTTTCCTCACTTAGAGCCTACATAACAGCTTCTGTTAAATGGATGCTGCGTGTGGCACTGCATACAGGAGCAAAACCTCCCCTGCATGGGCAGACGTTGGAAGTCATGAGAAGCGACCATAAATCCTGCCTTTCCTTTGCTGACACACACAAAAAGAAATCAGAACAGAGTGACAGGACAAAATAACTGGATGCAACAAACTCTCATTATGTCTAATACGCTGCTCACCTCCCAGGTACAATGCAACTGTCACTCACAGACACAGGGGTAAAGCACACCTGGCGCTCCTGTGAGTGCCTTTCGTACTCCCCAAAATTATAAGCACATCCGCAAGACTGAACCCATCAGTAGCTACCTGCACCGCATGGCATGAAGGAGCTGCAAAGTGAAAAAAACCCCAGCATCATCTTGTATCCAGGAAGATAATATACTTCCAGGACAATGTTGTACAAGACGTTATCAATATAGGACGTGCAGATGGAGCAACAGCATTGTTGCAATAGCCAGCCGTGACCTTACTGACTGGTTGTCAGACCAACCTCAAAGGCCCCTTCGTCCCCTCCCATGCTGGAGGTCAAAAATAAGATTTGAAACTTACCACACGAACCTGAGAGGAGCTGCCGTGAATGTGTAGCGATCCTGTAGCATCTCACACACTGTAGTATCTCACCCATAGCCCTCCTCTGCAAGACAAGGGATGGAAACCTTTCACGACAGAGAGTTTATAAGAGCAGCATCATGGTGAGACAGCAGAACCCATTTTATGACTGTAGTGTGAGAACGTGATGGGGATGCTGGAAACGCACTCACTCCAGGAGGGGAGCATGCCTTGGGAAAAGGCACAGTGGGATACCTAAAAACCCCAGTGTACTCATGGTAAATGCACTAGCCTTTTCCATCAGTGGGTCTGGCTTTGGACTTTCATCACATATAATAGGTAGAATAGCACATTTCTGTTGGAGAGCTCATATCTCGATAGGGCAGACACAGCCCCAGACAAGAAAAGCAGGATGAGGCATTTGAGAAGTAAGAAACTAAAAATATGGAAGCCCTTATGAAGGTCAAGATAAAGGTACCATGAGCAGACATGAGAAGAAAAGGAAGGGGGGGGGAAAAAAAAGCTTACAAAGCATTTTCTACTGCTGTTTTCTGAAAAAAAGAGAAATTTTAGTCTCCAGGAGCCTGTTGGAAAGAAGTTCTCTGCTCTGCCTCTGCTTCTACAAATAGTTTTCTATAAATACCAGAACCCAGCAATTATCACTAGAATTATTTGATATTTATTGACATTCAAATGCTTTTGTAGACAAAAGGCAAATGTAGACGTCAGCCAAACCCTGGACCACTTCTTCCTTCTTTCTGTGCTCTGGATGAGTAGAGCAAATGGAAATCTCTGTCCCTGGCTATATAACTTCCACTGATTAGGCTCAGGGAGTGCAAGGCAAACTCCACAGCACACTTGCTCCAAATTTTACTCTTCCCTGATGAGTCCAGCCTGACAGAACTTAAAAACTCACAGAACAGTTTTGGTCCTACACACATGGATCATTACATGCTAGCAAAAACACATTAACTTTCCTTACAGGGTTTTATACGTAAGTGCTACCCACAGAGTCAAAGTTATGGTAGGGACAAGCCTTGCAGCAGGGGGGCTGTGGTCTTAAATCTTAAATGGAGGTTGGGCCCCTTTGCAAAGTAATGCCGAATGACCCTCCAAGCGCTCATTACAGTGAAGCCAGATGGACAGCAGAGAGAACAAGGCAGTAAATTCATGCCGGAGCCTCCGGAGCCCAGTGAAGAGGAAAGAGCGAGTCAGAAAATCTTGCTCGCTCCTGACAACATTTCCTGAGGTTCACAACCAGCTCAGAGGTGTCATTTCACACGTGTCCCTTTGCAGAGGGCAAATGGGGAAGAAAGCATGCAGGGACTGGTGATGAGGATGAACCAAGGGGTGCTGAAAGGAGAGAGATGGATGTAAATCAGGCTGTTCTCAGCCAGCCTGGGCTCTCACAGCCTAACGGAAAAAAATTGTTTTCCTGTCCGCCTTGTAAACTTTCACTGGCTTCATCTACAGGTTTGCACCTGGCAATGCTTTCCACCCACAGTTCCATCAATTTGCACTGAGGTGAATGGGAACATGTTAGAAACACACTGGAGTGCTCCCTAAGAAGCAAAACAGCTTGAGAACCATTTTTCTCAAGTTTAACAGAGTGGGGAAATGATTTTCACCTAGCTTGCAGTGAGTTCACAAGACAATCAGTCATTGTCTCTGTTGTAGTGATCTTGCAGGCAGAGCAGCCCCCAGGGCAGTCACTCCAGCAGGAGAGAGATTAACCAGAAGATGGCACAAGGCAGTATAGAGAGTGCAATGGTGGCACTACTGCACAGCACATGCAGGAACATGTTGCTACATATTAGCATGAGAAACTAAGTCTTTGCAGGGTGCAAATTTGCTGTAAAAAGCAAAGAGCTCTCTGACTTTGCAGCCTGAAATATTCCAAATAAACACAAGGGAGAGCAGGGAGACATAGAGGAGCTGGTGAAATGCAGAGAGAGATGGATGCATGGAAAGTATTGCTCTCTCTCTGACACAGCGGATTATTTGCGTGGAGTTACTTTATCAAATTACCTTCTTACCCCTGCAGCCACTTTCCAACTGAACAAACACACCCCATGGGAAAGTCCCCCTCCCCATGCCGTGCACATTACAGGGGCATCCAAATGCTCGTGACATACAAACGAACCATCCTAATTAGCTGTACCAAAGGCTGTCTTCTTCAAACCCAGCCACTCTGAAAGCACCGAGTCTTTTCCTAATCAGAAAACACATCTGTCCCACCAAGGCATGAAAGAAATCCCAAGTGTCCCAGTCTGAAAATCCAGTCCCCACGTTGGGGTATTGGTGGGGTTTGACAGTCAGTGATGCCAGGGTGCAGCTTGGTAATGACAGGCTGGTGGGAGCAGGAAGGTGCATCGGAGCACAGCTAAGGGGAGTGACCAAGGACAGACAGAGGCAGGGGACAGAAACACCCTGTGGACTCACCTGGGCTGACTGGATTTTCCATGGCTTGCAGTAACAAGGGTGAAGCCACATCCCCTCAAATATTATGTTACACTAAAGAACAGAGGTATGAGGTGGGATGAGGGGCAAAATCCTGAGCTTGACTTGAACCCTTTCTAGAGTAAAGGGTCAGAGTAAGAGTTTCTAAAACTCCTGAGTGGGGTCCAGAGGGAGGCTGAGGTTTGTGAGGTGTGGCTCACTTTTATCTCTACAAGAGCAGGAAACACACAAAAACGTACAGTTTAATCTGTCTTCTATCTTGTGATTTGCTGACAGCTCCATAGGGGACCTCAGGAGCAGAGTAGCAGAGATATTGTAGGTACAGCTGTGAGCGTAATGGATTTTTCAGTTCATTTGGAAAACAAAACAGAGCTGTTCTGTGTTGAACTGAAACATTTTTTCCACAGTAATGAGAGAAAAGGAGCAAATACTCACCTTCAATCAACTGAAACATCCTGTTTGACCCAAAATGAAAGCTTTCATTTTGTTTTCACAGTACTCAACCATTTCTTAATTCATGCTAAATTCAAACCAAGGAATATCATCAAGCAAAATGTTTTGCATTTAGCTAAATCGTTTTTCTTACCTTCCTGCCCTCACCTGGAGCACTTTGCACTAAAAGCAAGTCAAGTTTGCAAACCATTTTGTTTTGAACTACAGGGAAAAGTAAAGGGAATTCTTACTGCAGGTCAACCCACCCTGCCCCTCCACCGGCCTTGAGGCCAGGCTGGTGCTGCATTAACCCCCCTCCGGGTAACTGCTTGTGCAGGGCCTGCCTCTTCTTGCACAGATGTAATACCAGGACCAGCTCCCTCAAATTAACAGCTTTAAACTCCTTTCGAGCCCCATCCAAATATCTATAATAAAGGCAATTCACAGCTTGAGAAAGGTGCACCCTCCCTACCCACTGATGGCTACCTGCTAATCAACAGCAGCCATGCCCCCCCATCTACATCTTAAAATGTGTTATTAATGGGTTGGCGTCCCCCGGAGAACAGCAGGAGAACTGAAAGTAAACCGTCAGGATATGTCAGGATTTGAGTCACAGAGCAGCTCTAATTGAAATCTTCTCTGTCATTTACTCATCAGGAATGTAGAGCTCCTTCTTTGAATGAAACATTAGACACCAGCCTGACAGCTCCAGGTGGAAGATTATTCGGCAGCTTAATCGCTCCCTGACAGCCCTGGTTACTCCCACATCAGCATCTATTAACCTTTGTTTTATTCAGACCCTTTTATGCCTTTTTAATCAGTGGCTCTGGGTGCTTTGGAGCAAAAACCGGTCAGATCTTAGATGGGATGGGAGAGCTGCATTTCACCCTAGCAAAGTTACGCTGTTTGGTGGGGCAAGGTCTGCCTGTCAGGTCACCTCCCCTTGGATGGAAACTTCAGAAAAGAGGTTGCCTTCTGGAACTGCTCATCTGGTCTATCTCTGGGAAGGAGATAACTCTTTTGCCAGAAGTTGGGATGTTATTGGAAGCTTCAAACTTTTGGGCTGAGAAATTCAGCTTTAATTTAATTTTTTTTATAAGTTAGTATTGAGCGTATATGTTTGCAGAAAAAAGCCCAAACCCAGATGTGCATGTACCCTCAAGGCTCAGACATTGGAAGACAGATAAAAAGAACCCAAAGTTTATCCTTTCTAAATCAAGACTGGGTGTCTCTTGAAAATTGATGCTATAAGTCAAACAGAAGTTATGGTCTTGATGCACAAATTATTAGCTGAGGTTTCCTGAGCTGTATTATGCAGAAAGTCAGATTAGATGATGATTATAGTCCCTCCTGGCCCTCAAGTCTATGAATCCTTCTCCTGAGTGTTTTGCAATTGTCCCCAAATCGTCCTTCCCTATGGCTTGGGTCCAGTTTCTCAATGGTATTCAGACGTAGAGCACCGGGCATGCATTTTTCAGGGGGAAATAATGGAATTTTAGTACCTCCATAGCCTGTCGCTCACCTGCACCGTTTCTTTCTGTTTGCTCTGAGCCCCCAGCACAGACCCAGGGAGCCAGAAAACCCATGGCAATGAGCAGACTGAGGCATTTTGGGCTTCAAATTGCCCCAACCTGGTGACAAAGGCAAGGTGCTTGTCCCACACTGGTATGTGTGGGGCTCAGCCTCTCCTTACTGATACCACAGGTCTGACTCTCCCTGCTCAGTAGCTATGGTCCACCTGGTCCTGCCAAGTTCATGACACACATTTACCAAGAGGACGGGAAGCAGAGCAGCCATCTCAAGCTCCGTATTCATGAAAAGGCTCTTCCCTTCATCTGCCACCTCTATCGCTTCCAATTTCATTCCATGCACCTCCCAGTTAACCAGCATTTCTCTATAACACAACGAGGCTGGCTGGCTGCTGGCTCATCCCAATTATCTGTTGTTGCTGCACCACATACTGCTCTGATTGACTCCTGGCTGTGCCAAGTCCCCACTCCATCCGTGGACCCAGATGCCCGAAGATGGGAGGTAACTTTGTGGCTTATAAATTTTTTCATACTGAGAATAGAGGTAAAAGAGCAATTAATACAGCTAATGAGTGGCAAGTTTCAGTTTAAATATGTATGTACACATAGATAGACAGCTGTTCTGCCATCAAAAAAAAAAAAAAAAAAAAAAAAAGGATGAAAACACCCCAGGAAGAAGTTACTGCCTTTCCAGAACATCTTTGGTGTGGTAAGGAACCATCACTGTCCACACAAGCACTAAAACAACCCAGATGTTTGATGTGTCAGGGTCAGGTGAGGCAGAAGAGAAGAGTAGTAGGATGCCAAGATGAGACAAACAGCAAAGCTGGCCCTTAATCTACCACCACCCTCCCAAATATTTGGAAGATTCTTTATTTTCTGGGCTTGTATTTATCAGACAGGGGTCAAGCACAACTTGAGTGCAGCAGCACGGGATGGAGAGCAGAAATGCTGCTGCACAGATATCAGCTACGTTCCTCTTGCTACACGAGTGCCATTTCCTCTTTCATCTCCCATTTCCCTAAAGGGAAGAAGCTAGGAAAAAAAGGCCTTAAACTATTCCTTTTTAGACACCACCATATCAGGTATTTATACATCAGTTGTTTCATGGGAAAGATTCAGTTTTTACATTGTCAGTGTCTCAGTAAGTTCATGCAAGATACTGAGAGATATTTAATCATTGGGTTCCTCTTTATTTAATAGAGATTGTTTAATAGAGTTTGCAAATCTACAGTGTTTCAGCACGTAGTAACCACAAGGGAACTTGGGGTTTGTCATGCCAATTAAGCATCGATAGCCCTGGATTTGGAGGTCTTCTTTCACATTGCAAGAGTTTGATTTTGGCTACACTGGTAATGAGTAATAACATTAACACACACACATGCGCACAGACCCCTAAGAAAGACCTTCTGCTTTACCATTAAATCAAATGAAACACAAGCTATCACAGTCAGGTAGAGGTCCAAACGTTCCCAAATGTCAGTGGTGCCTGTATGCTTGAATTTAATTCAAACCTACTCTTAAGAAGAAAAGAGAAGCTATCAAAGGAGCACTCCTTGATTTAGACATGACGGTAGTGTACTTGCTGTTGGAGGAGGATGGAGACTTTTCTGAGAACTGTGAAAGAAGATCAAGCACATGTATTAGGCACGTGCTGATTGCAGAAGATAATTTACTTGCTTCCAGTGACGGTGTTCCCAGCTCTGCTCCCCGCATATGGTTAGAGAAAGGATGAATATGTTTGCTGGCGATAGATGTGGAGTTCTGAATTGTGGGAGCTTGACACACTATGACCCCCTGCTGAATAGTAAACCTAGAAACAGGGCCAAGAGTGTTCACTGTGAGGTGACTTCAACACCACCAATTCCATCTGCATAGTAAGCGTTAAGATTATAATCATTATTTGTAACCCCCACACTGCAGCTCACCTGAGGAACGCAAGTAAGGAAAAGGCTTTGAAAGACAACGATTACAGCTTATTTACAATGGCTCCATTGGATCACAGCACTCTCCAGATGCATGTTAAAGCAGCAGTAAAGGAAGCAAAAGCATTTTTAAAATCCACCTTTATAGCTGTGCTTTGGTGACATGTATTTAAATCATCTTCATGCCATCAAACATGGGTTCCAATTTAAATGTCACTGTGGAAGCTCTTTCTCTTATCCCTTCACAAAGTTATTTGTCACCTTCCAATTCGTGGCAATGAAAGGAAGCGAACAGAAAATTAGACAAACAAATAAAAGTCTATGTTTTTAATGTAAAATGCAACCCTGGAAACCTCTTACTGTATTTTTTTTTTTTAATATCATTCAAGAAAAAGAGGTGAAGAAAACAAAACAAAAGTACCGTTAAAGGAAACAATAGACAAAGCAAAAGTCTTTCTCTTTGCTTAAATGCTAGAACTAATAGTCAAATGAAATAACCATTACGGTTGATCATCTGGCTGCCAAAGTGGATGTTTACCTTTATGTTTATTACCACCACTGTTGTGATAAACTTGAAAAAGTGGGGAGGGGGGATTAAGTGGTAGAGCTTTTTTCCCAGTCTTTCATTCTAACCTCAAGAAAGCAGCCTCATTTTCCAGATCACTGAAATGTGTTCTTTTTTCTGGCAATCTGACAAACTGTCTTATACATTCCAATAATTTTTTACAAGAATTCCTGGTTTATGCTCCCCCAAATTATAACATTCTTCCAAATATGAAATCCTTTGTCACTCTAATACTTCTTTTGACCAGTAATCTTATTTTTTTTATCTTAGACAAAATATTATGAGCATAATGCATAAGTAATATAATATTGTCTCCATAGCTGAAGACACTATTAAACCATTATTTCATTTTTACACTGCAGTGGAAACTACAGAACAGCCACACAAACATGGATCATATGATAGCAATGATAAAAATAATGGTTACTTTCAGGCGTAGGGCCAAATGTACGAATCCTAAGGCAAGCAACATTGCTCCTGATGACAGAATATAACTTTCTGCCCTTTCACCTTTAAGGGGAAAATATTTCCAGTCATAATAATTTTGATTGGTTGATGGCAGACAAGAGATTTCTGATTACAGTCCTTTATTATCAAATATGTAATTGGTTTGCCTTTGTCCTGGTTTCAGCTTAATTCAGAGTTAATTTCCGTCCTAGTAGCTGGCACAGCGCTGTGGTTTGGATTTAGGATGAGAACAATGCTGATAACACGCTGATGGTTTAGCTGTTGCTGAGCAGTGCTGACACCAGGCAAGGGCTTTTCAGCCTCCCATGCCCTGCCAGGGGCACAAGGAGCTGGGAGGGGGCACGGCCAGGCCAGCTGCCCCAACCTGCCCACAGGGCTGTTCCATACCATACGGCGTCACGCTCCCTATAGAGACTGGGGGGGTTGGCCGGGGGGCAGCGATCGCTGCTCGGGGCCGGGCTGGGCATCGGTCAGCGGGTGGTGAGCAATTGCATTGGGCATCACTTGTTTTGTATATTCTTTTATCCTTATTATTATTTTCTCTTTCCCTGCTATCCTATTAAACTGCCTTTATCTCAACCCATGGGGTTTTGGGTGTTTTGGTTTTTTTTTTTCCCTGGTTCTCTCCCCATCCCACCAGGGCAGGGGAGGGTGAGTGAGTGGCTGTGTGGTGCTCAGTTGCTGATTGGGGTTAAACCACAACAGCCTTATCAGAGTAAAAGTTTTGAACTTTTCCCAAAAAGCACAGCTTCTGCAGTCTTGTGACTCAGATGAGAATCACTATTCTTCTATAAAGACAATCAAGACTGTAGCTTGGACCCAGATATAAGAGAAAATGTTTTGAAAATATACATCTAAGCTTATAATACCAAGAAATGCATTAAAAGGACCCAGAGTATTCTTTCCAGGAGCCTCATCATTTAATGCCAAAACCAGGCTTTGAGGGAATCTTGAGTCATAGGTGTACTTATAAAATCTATTAACATCCGTAAAATTAATTATGAGCTTGAATTCCAAAGCCTCTCAAACTGGGAGATTTATTTTTTTTTTACGGGTGGTATCAGGCTTTGGATCAAGATTAATTTACACACAAAATAAAGCATGCAATTTCACCACCAGAATAATTCTTGAAGTCAAAACCAGTACTGGAAAGGGGACCCAGTGAATTCCACCTGCTACTCAAATCTTGACGCTGGCATGAAGGCAGAGACAGGACCGTGCAGAGCTGCGAGCACCCTGGCTTGATACTAGTTTAACCACTTATGAAACTGCACCGAACACTTGGGTTTACTAGTATTGTTGTCCTAATTCAGCCATACTTGTTAGCATGTGCCTACAGCTCAATCTATCCAAAGGTGCTTAGCTCAGTTTACAGTCTCCAGGGCTTGGCTGAATGCTGCGAGCATCCATGCCCACTGACTTCAGCTCTGATCTGCTTTCCTACTCTTAGCACCAGTGTAGCTGCTACTTTGGGTCACCTGTAAGAGATGGGTGAAAAAGGCACTGTCTCCCCCCAGTAATTTCTGCAGAAGTCTCCCCAAGTAATTTTTTTTTTTTAATTTGCTTAACTTTTCTCCTATCCAACTCTCAGGCTTTTAAGTAAGGGACCTAATTTCAAACACTTCATTTAAGGAATCAGTTGTTTCATTTACAGTCACCTCATTGGGACATCTGTCTTTTACCTTTTTGCTCCAGTTAAAGTTGCAAACGCTACAACAGAATAGCAAGCAGCACTGAACAGCAAGCATAAGAAAATATTTTCCACGGTCCACAAATTAAAAAGTCTCACAAGTAACCCAAATGGGTGTGTAAACACATTGGTTAGCTAAAGAACGTGGTTTTAGGTGTCTGTAATCAGCTGAGGTGCTTATGAGAGAATTTGCATTCATGGAAGCAAAGGATTATTTGGTCTAGATCAAAGAGTAGCATGAGCAGGTCCCATTCAGCATTCCCAACAGAGCTAGAATAATCTGCTCTGTGAATTTGGCCTCTTCGTCTGTTCTCCAATTATCCACAGACAGATGGTGATTTTGTTGTATTTATTCACTATTGAAATTATTTGCTGGATAACCTCAGGAAACAATTCTTGCTCAATTGATTGCCAGTAAGCAGTTTGCTTAGGATCTTCAGTACTTGCTCTGGTTCAATAAGATGAGAAGACCACATGGAATCACTGTGGTCCTTGCTGGGATAAGCAGAAGCCTTAGAAACAGGTTTCCAATGAAAAAGGCTGTGATTTCATTTTCAACATTCCCTTTCTAGGAATATTTCTGTAAACTAAGCTTCTTCCCATGAGCATGTCTAATTGTCATCCCAACAGCCAGAATTAGCCCAGGTACATGAAAAAGCACCTGAGCTCCCAATCCATCTGCAGCCCTGGGTCCTGCAGGTCTCTCTTTTCACTTCCCTACCCAGACCTGAGACTTTCAGTTCTTCCTTCACATGACAGACACTCGTCTGTACAACGGTCAATGTGGAGGAAATTTTAAGCAGCCTATGACTGCCTATGCAGTCTTTTAAAATATTTTATCATCCATTAAAATAAAAGCTTTTCAGAGAAAAGTTGCGTTAAAAACTACAAGCTGATGCATACAAGCCTGATTCTCCCTGTCACCTTGGTTGTTCAAACTCTCCCCAGCCTCTCTGGTGACACATCTCTCCATAGGTCTCCTGGTCCCCCGCCTCCTCCTCCTGCTGGGAGAGACTTTTTGATGCTGAGTGTTCCTTTGACCCCCAGGTTCCCTACCTCAGAAAACCCACACAAGCTACTTAGTATTTAGCAGTGTTAAAAGACAGATGCAGGTCCTTAAATCTGGAAGGTTATCCATTGTCTGTTAAGCAAATGGATGGATAGATAATATCGGAGAAGCTCTTTAGCTTTGAGCTTGAATTCCACTGCATATGAGCATCAGTGAGATATTATAAATACTCTAGTACTCCAAGATAATCTAAATCAATGAAGTCATAGGGAAATTCCTATTGGGCATCACAACTCATATAATAACTGTATCTGTCTAACCGGGCAACCTAAAATGTCCATATTAGGCTTCTATTATGGGGGATTATTTACCTAACCTAGAAGAGTCTACTGATCACAAGGATTCCTTAAAATTTATTAAAAATATTTTGCAGTTTACTTTCACACTATATAAGTTTCCCAGTGCCTGCCAATGAATTGTGACCCTACCTCATTTTTGCAGATATGGATTTCCACCAGGCAGAAATAAAGTACAAAATTACTTTCTTATTTTATGGGCCATGAGAAAAATCACTGATCTCAGGTCTTAAATGCTGGCCAGCAAAGCAAATGACCATTCAAAGGAGAATTATAGAAGCATAAGGAATTGCCAATAAACAACACATCAATATCAAAACCACAGGGTGAACTACCAAGTATGTCAGGGCGAAAACCAACATTCTTAACACTGAGATCCTAAACAATCCTGACAGCATCTCCCAAGAGGACAAAACTATATATTCCAGTGACTTTGAAAAGGGCATTGGGATTTCTTAATGAACAGCCTGGAAATCATTGTCTATACACAATGCAGAAACATTAGATACAGCCAGGAACTGAGGTCATGCTTATTGAGCTTTAAAGTAATGTAGAGATAAGCTGAGCTGGCAGTTTCCAGTGTAGAGCAGGGCAAGAACTGAACTAGTTGAATTAGTGAAAATTCAAGGGTTTGCAGCTCAGCGTTGTGTAAGTGTGGATATTAAGGGTGGGAAAGACCAAGTTACTTCTCTTGGAAGGCTAGGTTTGGAACTGCAAAGTCCTGGACATCTGTGGAGACCCACCAGCATGTTCTCATGACCAAGCTGTGCAATGACTGTTTGAAAATCTTAATTGTTAAACAGAGGCTTCTCACAGTAAAATACTCCCGTGCTTTTGCTGGACCAAGCTGTGCAATGACTGTTTGAAAATCTTAATTGTTAAACAGAGGCTTCTCACAGTAAAATACTCCCGTGCTTTTGCTGGATGTAGCAAGCTGCAGAGGAAGCTGGCATGTATTTATGGAAGGAGGACTTAAGAGTTGAAGTCTTCTCTCATCTGGATGCTACAGGTAAGTGCACAAAGGCAGGAATTCACACAGCCCAGTGTGAGATGAGTAACTAGTCTAATTTGACTCTCTCTGTAATTAAAAGAGAAAGCCTGCTCTGAAGCAGCATTTCAAAGCTAATTTAGCTGCTCTAAGTCACACTCTAGAGGAGTTCTCCCTTCTCCCCATTGATTACAGAGAGAAGTAGAGGAGATCAGGTAGCTAAATTAATTGATTAAATTAGATGTCTGAAGTCGCATGGTACAGATGCCCTGCAAAGTGCCCTAGAACAGAAGGATTAGCACAATTTCCAGGGCTGTGTAAAAGACCTTGAACTGTATCCAGCACAAATTGCACAATGTTTCCAACTGTTTTTTGGTAGTTGACGTTGCTAACAATTCACTACACAAAACATTGTTCAAGTACTGTACAATGGCTTAGCACTGAAGCAAAAGAAAAAGTCACAATTAACACTGAAATCCTGGATACAGGTTTTTTTTTCACAGTGGTACTAGAATCAAATTAAAGCATGGGGGTGACAGAGCAGCATAATGGATGTGCTGAAAGGGAGAACTTCTCATCGTATGTTCAGGTGTTTGAAATGGAAAATTTGGACTTTAGAAAAAAGTTTACAACAGTGTTGGAGGATGAATTCCTCTTTATAAGATAAAGGATCTTGTGAAAAAAATAGCAAGTAAATACAACTCAAAATAAAAATAATTAGCATAATGAGTGAGCTTTCAACTTCTACTGGAGCCTGACAACTGATCTGACAAGTTAGCACAGCAGCAGGAAAACAAAAAGATTTTTTTTCCCCATAAAAGAAGGGGGAAAAAACTCATTTTGAAATCACTAAAACGTTTCCTATTGATTTCACTGATACTGGCTCATGAACAGTCTTTGGGTAAGAAGTTTTTGATGTAGATTCATGATCACAAAATTTATCAGTCCTTCAAAAGACATAAAATGGAAATACAATTTCTTCCATAAGTAGACACCATATAGCAGTTTTTGTCTTTCTTCTACAGCACTTTGGTGTAACTACTGCTTGGAAAAAAGGATCTGTCCTAGGTTCAGCCTGATGTGTTCCCACAGAGAAAAATCCCGAATTCTGATATATTTAGGGACATGCACCCACCTGCATTAACAGAGACTCTTTATAACTAACGTTTTAGCTGTTTGGGCTAATTGAGCTCCCTTGGCACTGCAGAGACACTATGCCCTAGAAAAACTCTCCCATGATGGCATACCTTCATGGCTCTTCACCCCTTCTTGTTCCATCCCTGTAGAGCTGTAGCTTACCAAGACTCATTTTACAAAATCTCTCAGTTTACTTATGTGGCCACCATATTGTCCCTGTTCACTGGAGCAAAAGCATTTTTCTCCCATTTCCCAGTCCTCCAAGTCCTGTTACTGGAAATGAAGTTTCAGTGTCTAAGGCACTGGAGCAGTTGCTCCTGCCTATGGAAGATGGAAGCACTAAACTGTTAAATTAACAGCTGCAAACAGCTCATGGAATTGGGATAAAAACAAATGAACGCAACTCCAAATCATTCCTTCTGAGCAAAGCAGGCCCCTGCGCAGCACAGGGTGGAACCACCAGTGCTCAGGGCACAAAGCAATCAGCCTGGCAAGCACCCTGGCTGGGGCTATAATTCCACATACTAACCCAACCTCCACCTCTGAGACCAATCAGTTGGGATAAAAACACATATAGGGAGAAAGATTATCTTGCAACTGATGGAGAAACCTTAAAAAAACATTGTGAATCTGAGATTTTTTAAGCCCACATTGCTGCTCAGCTGGGGGTATTTTTTTCTGGACTGTTTCACCCATCCCTACATGATGATATAAAAGTCAGCGCTTCACTGAACTTTCTAATAGCCAGGACATATTTCCTTCACAACCCCAGTGCTCTCTCTCACTATGAGCTTTCTCCTAAGCAGCATGACACAACATATTGTAAAGGGAAAATGATAATTAGAAGGAACATTCGAGCAGAGGAACTTGTCTGGAAAAATGCTTTAGTTAAATGAAGCAATAAAGATTGTTTTTATCTTAATCTGTTAAACACACACTCAACACACATATGCAGATCTATCCCGGTATAAGGATGTCTGTTTACTGCAGACTGGCCGTCCATAGATGGAGGAAAAACCTAGAAGAGGAGAATTTAATTGTTGTTTTGATTTTATGGAGGTTAAATGGAGGTGCAAAGAGAATAAAGGCACATCAAGTACCTAAGCTCAGGACTGAAGTGCTGCAGGAGATACTTGTGTGACCCAGCTCTGTCACACACTGTAGATGCGCTGGCTGCTCCTTCCACCATCTCAGGAATCTCTGCATGCTGCACAACTGCACACATAGCCGTGTCCCACAGCCCCAGATGAAATCTGCATCACCACCAGGAACCAAATTCAGTTGGGATGCCTGAATCTTACCTTCATCACAAAACCATCCTTCTCAAGGGCTAGTGTTAAAACCATTGGTATTTTCAAACATGTATTAGGAATGGGTGATAAAGTCATATCTGATATGAATTACAAATACTGGAGAGAGAAATAAATAGAAAATGTTGTCCTGAGGGAAAGAAAAAAATATCTATTGCCCTGACAGTCAATTTCTGTTTGAGTCTTTGGCTAGTGGGATGGATGGTGGTGATAACAATGATCAGAAACACCCAAATTTTTAATTAAAAGATATTTCCAAACATATTTTTACTTTTTTCTACAACACATTGTGAAAATGCCTAGATGGGGAATAAGGTTTTACCTGGTGAATGGAGTTAAATCCAG
>VZTL01069849.1:0-15238 GCA_013400535.1 Scopus umbretta
CATACACACACGTGTATATATATTGTTTTTCTCCCCTCTCCCGCTGGGAGATGGGGATGCTGCCTGCCCGGAAGGCTGTGCTGCCTCCTCCGCCCGGCTCTGCCCTTCCGACCCAGCTCCCCGCAGCGCCCGGAGCCCGCCGGCCGCCGCCAACTTTGGGCCGGGGCTGGGGCGAAAGGGGNGGCTGCCGCCGCTGCCGGCTCCCCCGAGCCAGGACCGGAGCCGCTCCGCGGCGGGGCCTTGCCTGCTCCCCGCCCCGCTGCCCCGGGGCCGAGCGGGGTGCGCAGCGGGGGCAGGCCTCGGGTGCGCTTCAGTTGAGGCGTCTGCCCCTCGGGACGGGGAGGTAACTGCTTGCTTCTGCTCACTGAGAACTGGCGGGCTGGCAATTCTGAATTGCTCGTAGCGCGAGTTTTGCATCAGGATTTGCTGCGGGGTGTTGCGCACGGTCATCTGCAAGCTTTTGCTGGCTCGTTACAATTACAGTTTCATTCTCTTGCGGTATCCATCTTCAGTGGCTTCTCTACGGTTTTGGTAACTTGCATCTGCCTGACTCGTTTGGAAACTGGAAAGCATTTTAAGGTATTCCAGCAGGCATCTCTAAATGGAAGATGCTATCTTTCTTGTACCTGGACTTACAGGCATAGTTAGTGCTGTAAGAACGGCATGATTCTGTGACAGATGGAGATAACGTCATTATGAGAGAACTTGTAGTAAATTTGCCAGCATTAGTGTATCGTAACTATCCTTTCATTACTCGATACATATTAGTATTCAGTTTGCTCCAGCATAAATGAAGAGTAAGAATAAACTTTGACACTTCTTTCCATACAGTAACAGTGAAACCCAAAGGGCGTGTGAATGAGACGCATCTAATTCTGAGATAGGTGTAAATTCTGTTAGTGCCTGTGCCTTTCCTTTATTAAGGCTTTCCAAAACACTTGGAGGGTGGTGGTGGTGGTGAGGAAGCATTCAGTGCCCTCTCAGTAGAAGTGCATTTGACAGCCGAATGCAAAAACAGAGAAAGAAATGGAGAATGACACTGAGAAATGGAACAAACATTTCCACTTGGAAATAGAACAAACGTTAAATATTTTCTTTGAAAAGTCGGTTTCTTCATTTGATCTCATTCCTTCTAATTCCAGAGGTTTGTGTCGTTATCAATGGCTGGGAAGTGTGAAAAGGGTGATGAAAAGTGCTTTTGTGAAGTCCAAGCAAAGTCCCAGAGAGTTCCCAGGGCCGTAGGTTTGTTAAAATGGGGAGCCCTGAGTTTGTTGCCCTGAGCTGCCCCGGTTCTGGGCACGCTGTCCCAACGGGCGGCTTTCCAGTGCTTTGGAGAACATTAGGAGGGAAGCTGGTAGCTGCTGTGATCTGGCTGTCATGGCTTTAGATCTGGTGATGGAGGCCTGTGCTGTGAGGGAGAGGTGACCTATTCAAATCTTGCTGCTCCATTTGTTGGGAAATAAGTAGTTTCATCAGGAATGCTTTTCTCTCCGTGTAGTTCTCAGTTTCGAGTACTGGCCCACTACTTAAGAACAGAGGCTGGAAACATGGCTGCAGACTTTTTCCCGTAACTTGCGTTTTCTGTAAGCTGCTTAAAAGCCCAGTGCCCAGATTTACAACACCCAAGTAGAAGCGGGTAATTACGATTAACCCGAGTTTCTTTAAACGCAGGACAAGCTTGTGTGGCTTGCGGCAGCAGCGCAACTGTCAGCACCCGCTTCTCGGAGCGCAGCCCCAGCTGAAACGCGGCCTTTCTCCTTGCTGCGTTTTCCTCCGTGCTGCAGGTGTGTATGTGCACGCCTGGTGCTGAAGCTGGCTGAGCACCTGGGGCTACTGCCCGGCTTTAGGAAGAGCTTGAATTCAGTCTTACTCAGTGGCTAACGGGAGCTTGGCTTCTTCAGAGGGGAAGGAACCATGCGAACAGCTTGTTTTCTGGTAGCTACGTTGGGGAGGGCTGTTGGACGCCCAGGAGCTGGAGGTGGGAAGGGAAGAAAATACTTTAGACCTTAAAATACTAAATTTCAAAGAACTTTCCCATGCCTGGAAAACATTAGGAAGGACAAGCCTCCTCCAGCCCCGTGTAGGACTCCTGTTTAATGGAGAAGGATTTCAATACTCTGTGTGTGGTGAGATGTAAGTGGGAGTTATTACAAGACATTCCAATATTATGGTGGCACAGCTGTAATCGATGCATTGTCTTTTCAGACTGAATTCAGCTCCTGGGTTTTTCTCTGTAACACTATGGTAATTCCATCACCAAGGGAACTAGGAGCAGATCTTGTATCTACAGATTATCTCAAGAAATGACTTTTCTGAATAACTGGGGTGCAGGTGCTAGATTTGGAAAGAAAGGGGAGCAGAGAAGCAGCTTGCTCAAAACCAAACCTCTTTTAAAAGAAAAACGACAATTCTGGTAGGCCCTATTTTGTAATTTCAAGATTGAATTTAGGCTAATTAGTTTGGTAATCTGGACTGTTTTTGCGCACTTTAAATATGTAAATTTAATTTAATATTATTTAATAGAATAGTTTCCATAGCAACATTTGTATCACATGTGTCTTCTGCAGAGCCAAATATATTCAGGAGAAAGCACACTCTTCCCGATTCTTTCCATCCTTATAGGGAGAAAAAGAATTCCCTCAGCCAATGGTCTCCCTCTGTTATGGCATTAGCGGTGACACCGAGGAGGTTGTGTGCTAAAAAACTGCTGACAGTGTAAAAGCACAACCTTCCAGAGTTCCTTCAAACAAACAAACACAAAAATCAGCTTTGCCCTGCGAGCAGCGCTTCCATCAGTGACCACTGGAACTATGTCTTGGGGAAGAAGATGCTCTGTTGTGCTGAGTGCTTTTGCTTGCAATCACCTTTCATTTGATTAAGTGATTTATACCTGTGTATAAAACAGGAATTAGTTCTAGGTCCTCTGTACCTAAAAATGCTTTTTTTGTGCTTATGATTTTCAAATAAAGTCTTGTTCTGTGATACAGATGTGACCCATGTGAAGGAGAATGTATTATATGGATGTTTCCTCTCCTTAATGAAAAGTTCTTGTGTTTCCGTTTCAAGGATGGGTGGATGTGTGCTGCTTGTGAACACATTTGGGCCTTCCTTGGAGGTTGGACTGGCTCAACTGAGTGTTCAAATAACAATTAAAAATCAAAACAGGAGCAAATTTTTGAAATAGCAGACCTTTGGTGAGCCTGAAGAGCTTTAAAAGGAAAGGGGCACTTGGCAGTTTTCTTCGAGGTGCACCCAGCCCACCTCTCCTCGTGGGGTGAGAAGGTCCCAGCAGTGTGTGTTGGTTGCAGTCTTAACGCTATTCTTGAACTCCCTGTTGTTAAGGCTTATCTTGCCCTTCCTGCGTCCACACCTAAAGTGAGGTTTGCTGGAAGCCACGTTTCCATTTGAGCAAGGATTATGCAGCGCAGAAGCTGCTCTAAGGGTATCTTCCACTGCCATTGTCAAGGTGTAGGCAGAAGTAAGTGCTGGAGGCTCAAAGTGAAAGCAGGTGATGTTCCTGAAGCCTGTTCCTCGGGGTGCAGGCAGCAGTGTGGGGAGTGCTGATGGTGTGGCACCAGGAGTGTGCCGGCTGCCCTCCTGCACGCAGGGCTTTGAAGACCATGCTGTTCCCCTTGGAAGACCCTGCGGAGTTTTCAGGCATCTGTCCTGTCCCTGCCTCTTGATGTATGGGAGACTGCTGGAGCAAGATGCCATGGGGTTAGCTGTCAGCCCCTAGTTTCTGGTATGCCAGTAACACACTTGGAGTGTCTTGTTGCATTAAGTGATGAAGTACTGCTAGTGTCAGAGGGAAACAATCTCTTCGATGAACAGCAACTGCCTTGAGCTGTCTGTAGCTAAAAGCAAATCGGTGCTGATCAAACAGAAGTGCCTCGAAGAACCAGCTGAGATGTGCTGGTGGTGAGCAGAGATGTCTCTGCTAAGGAGTTGTGCATATTCACAGCTATGCAAAGCCTTGCGGAGTCTGGCTTGGTTCTGCACAATACTTGATTGACTAGAAATCACTGGCTTCCAAAAACATTCTCTCTGGCTTGCTTGGAAACAAAGCACCTTCTTCCCGATAAAGGGCTTGGCTGTGGTGGCTTACATGTTGTTGCTTTCCAGGAGGGGTAGAATACCTTTCTGAACGTACCATAAGACAGTACAAATATGAGTGCACTCTTTCTCCCAGGCTTTGCCTACTCTGAACACATCTGGTTTGTGTGCAAGTACTTCCATTGAATCCCCATTTCTCAGATTTTATCACTTTTAAACTCATTAAGAAACAGGTATATTAAAATGTGAGCTTCATGCTGTGTACTGTGATGCTTGATCTGCTGTGGTACAAGGTGGAGCAAAGCTCGGCATAGGTGATGTGTGGAGACTGTTCCTGAACGATCTTCCAGGAAAAATCCAACAGCAAGGATAGACAGAATCTTTTACATTTTTAAGGCTTAAAAATAGATGCGGAGCCATCTACAGTAGTTTGTGCTCTTATGTGCTCTTCCCTCTGTCACAAACTTCCCAATGCTGAAGCAATCGTTATCTGTCTTGCTAATAAAGCTCTTAAAATGTCTTTATTTTGGAAGACTTTTGATATGAGGTCTATGCCATAATCCAATATAAACCCAGGTTGAAATAAGGAATGAATTATGGTTAAAAAATTGAAAGTACAGTTGTTTGCATATTTATTTCTTTCATTATAAAGCAAAGAAAGTGTAAGAGTTGTGATGCTTTCTGCTTCAGCAACCTTCTCTTCAACATTGAAACTATTTCTGTTCCCTGGCTATTCTCAACATGTTACTTCAAGTTGTCTGTCTCTTAATTTCATGGTGAAGATGCAAGAATTTGAGCTGTAAACCAACTTTGGCTCTCGCAAACGTAGAAGTAGCCTTCCCAAGCTTAAATGCATTTTTTCACAAAGAATTCAAGAAAACACTAAAGATCATATGTATCTAAAAGCAGGCTAGATGCTGAAGTAATTTGCTTATGAAAATTAAGGTGGACCTGTATTCTAGAATAGGATGAAGTTTTTTCCCGTATAAAAGGCAGGGTTATTAAAATTAGAACAGTGTAGGACAGCATATGCTGCTGAATTAATATACATAGATTACTGCTTCTGCATGACAGAAGTACTTAAAACAAATAGTTCTGGCAATTTGTTGTTTGTTAGAAAAGCCTTACAAAGTATTTATCTTTCTAGAACATACACTATTGCTAACTAGATACACCGGATGTTTACAACCCAGAAGAACAAACTGCGCACTAAAAATAATGTGTGGAACTCTCAACATTGGACATTATTAAGAGGCAGCCTGATTTATTTTATCATTGCCATGATTTTATAAAGGTATTTCCTGCTTGTGGACGTCTGGGAGTCTGCTCCACAAGTTTGTATTACTATCAAATTATTACAGGCTATTAAAAACACTCATCCAGGAGGATCCATTGCCTTTAATGGAGCTGTGCTAACAGCTAAGTGTCTGTTGCTAAAAATCCAGGTCTCTGCAGAGACGTCTGTGTCTGTTTGTCAGAGAATAAAGCTCATGGAGAGGAAGAGAGGAGTAAAGTGGAATTTTTTTACCTAGCAATCTGTTTCTCGTACCTCTGTCTGGCAAAGGAAACGCTGCTAACAGATTTTTGCAGAATCCTGTCTCATGAGGTATCTTCCACTTTGCACTTAGGAGGCGAGGCACAGAATGGTTCTTGCAGTCGTATCTGTTTAACAACACTTCTAATTAAATCTGCAGTCTGCACAGCCTGCTCTTGGGGTTGTCTGTAACCCCATCTGTTGGAGGCACCTCCTTGTTATGCAAAGAATGATCAGTCTCATCTGTCTGTTAGAGTGGGTCCTCCACGGAAATTTGGGCTGGATCCAAGAAAAAGATCTGAGCACCCAACGTGAGGGTTGGCAGGGTTTTAGCAGCTGAAGCCCAAAAGTGCAATTCTGATACCACTTGTGTTTGTCCATGGGAGTTTCCTAAGGACACGGAGATCAGCCCGTCTCCCCCAGGGTTTCAGTCATGGCAAGACCAGGTTGTCCAGCATCTGGTGTGTTCCTGCAGTCCTGTCTGGGGGGTTTCTGTCGCTGTTTTCTGATGGGGCCAGATCTTCTGGGAACAAATGTGTAGAACGGTGTTTTAAATTATGGCTTTCACCACCTTTGTTATAGATGGATAAACTTCTGCCCATACCTCTAGAAACAAGGACATTCGAAGAGCTAAAAATGAAGTAAGCTCAGTCCAGACCTCTTCTTTCCAACCACTCCTCTTGCAGAGCACTTTCCTGGCCATGCTGGGGAGCATGGGGATCAGGGGATTCAGCCTTTCCTCCTCAGTGTTCTTGCCCTCACTGATGGGGCAGCATAATTTGATTTTTTGCGCCTCTCCAAATCAACTTGGGCATGAATAAGTGATTTCTCATTACAAGGGTGGCCTTATGCAAGTGCTGAATGTTACTGGAAATGTGGCTGCTAAGCTGGACCTGACTTCTTGGAGCGAAGGGAAGGAGAAAAATCAGAAGTTGTACTTCTGAAGGCAACTATGTTGATACCATTAATTTCACCGGTGCAAGGATCACATTAACATACAGTCAAAAAAGTTTGTATGGGTGCTGTTCTTCTGAACGCTGTTTAATGCTGATTGGAACCACTTAACCAAATTCAGTAAAGTCTTGATCATAGTGAAATCGGGGAAGTAAAATTAGTAGGTAACTGTAAGAGGGTCTTTTCTGAAAGATGTGACTGCTGGAACTACAACAGTAGACTTGTTCCCTCTTTGGTATTAACCTTGTTAAGGACAGAAACTAGATCTGTGCGTGTCAATTTTCTTTGCCTGATGGGTCTGACTAGCCCAAAAACTCTTAATCACATCACTGTGAAGGAATGTGGTGTAAGTGGTGTCCTCCAATGCAGAACTAGGGCTGACCCTGTAAGAGAAATTTGTAATAGTTTAGTCTTCGGTTTGTGGCAGAGGAGGGAGCTAACTTCTTCACAACTTTGTAACTAGTTGCTTGTTTCTAGGAATTGCTTGCTTAAGTGGAGTAATGTGTGCAGTACTTTTTGTACATTTCTGGAATTATTTAAACCCAATGAAGAATCATTCTTACGTTTCTGGACTGCTTCTTACTTTGATTAATGCTTTACCCGCAATATTGAATAATTAAAAAAAAAATTTAGAAAATAAGTGGAAAAAAATCACATAAAATTAGGAGGATGTTAATCTCTTGTATTTGAGTATTGCATGAGAATTTACATGTTGGACATCATCCATAGACGCTTCCCATAAGTGGGAAAATACAACAATTTGTGCTGTAGACCGTTCCTCAGGAAGCATAGCATTAATGCTTACTGCATGCACTTGCTTTAGGACTAGATAGGAAAACTGATTCATGCTTAGAAGTTTGGAAAAACTTGTATAAAGTTTTGGACTTGTCCACTTCAACCTTTTTTTTTTTTTTTATTTTAACTTCAGCAGAAATTTCTGTCTGTCAAAAGCTGAAAAGAGATGAAGCTCTCAGGGTTTTTGTTCTTGATTTAATTAAACTGACTTCTGTAGAAGCTTCATTGAGAAGATTGGTGTTGAACGTTTAAAATGACATGTACTTTTACAAGTTTTGCATAGCACTGTTTCTGTGAAACCCTGTGGGAGGAGAGGTAAAATGGGGGAGAGACAATCTGCAGGACTAGAACCATATGGTTAAAGAGATTGGTTTTTGAATAAGCATGCCAGCAAGTTAATATGGGGATTTTAGAGTATGAGCTGTGAAAACTGGAAACAAGAGTGAGGTAAGGCTGGGGGTTGGAAGGAGAAGGGAAGGTTGTCTGCCCGTATCTGCATTTGAAGAAGCTTTATTAATCAAACTCTAGTGTTCAGCTATACAGCTCCTTTCAGTCTGGAAGCATTGAGACAGAGAAAAACTGAACAGATTTCTTATGTACCAATGTCAACCTGCAAGATATTAAGCCCATTGGATATTCATATTTTTAGAAAACTCTTAAATAAGGTGTTGGAACATATTCACAGATACTAAGATTTTTTTACTGCTTGGAACTTGTCAGTGGCAGCAGGGATAGGATCCAGGGCATTGCTTAGGAAGTCTGAGCTTTTATCCTTGGGCTGATAAGGGGAGGAATACCAGTAAATGTCATTCAAGACCAAATGCAGCTCCATCTGGCTGCTGGCATTCGGTCTATCAGCCCGTGAGCAAGTCCCCTTTGGATTTCCGCTGGCACAAAGTTAATGGGATTTGAGTCCAAGTCAGTAGGTGCCTTGATGGGGTTACCTCTGGAATTGAAGCAAAGATCCTCGAAGCTAAGAAGCTGAGCTGGAGAAAAGTGAGCAGTGCTTGCTGTTGAGGAGCTGCTCGCCGTGGGTGATCTATGTGTTAGAAGACCAGGGTGCTTAGCACTGTATTCAGGATGAGTTAAAAGGGGGTTTTGCAGCTCACATGGTGGAATTACATTTTGTTTCTTCTCTTAAGGTATGTTAATTTTTGCCTTGTGAAAACAGGATGGAGAAGCAAGGGTCTGATATCTTTCCCATGGCTCCCCACTTTTCATCACACTGCTTTTCCTATCCCAGTTTCATTTTGGGGCAGCATCTGTTTGTTTTGGGTGTCACTCATAGCCCAAGCTATGATTTTAAACTGAGCTGGGAAATCTGGAGGTTTGTGTGTCTTAAAAATAGGCAAATCTGATCTTTAGGGTTGTGTGGAGAGAAACAAGAGAGAGCGTAATTTGGTTCCAAAAAACCCCCACCAAAATCCCCAAAACGAAGTCTAAGAACTGTTCCAGTTTTTCTCCAAGAGGTAGAAGATGGGAGATTATGCAGGTCATGATTTGGAGTATGAAATTCCTGTTTTGATGGTGGCCCTCTTTAGGAGCAGGAACAGCTTTTCTTGTGCTTCCCAGCATATGTTTTCTGCTAAACTACCTTCCACGTTCTTCTTTGGAAGAAGGACTTAGTTTGTTAAGCAGAGCGATGAGACTCCAAATTTGCCCTTTTTTTATAAACTGAATTAACTAGTAAACAAGTGATTCATACCCATTTGCTGTCTCGTTTTAAAGATGGAGTTTTCATTTTAACAAGTCTAATGCAAACTTGACCAGAACATCCTTTTTCTTCTGCTTTTATCTCAGACACTTCCCTCATCGACTGCCAGTGTGGGTCCCATTTTCACTGTTTGCTCTTCCTTTGCTAGACAAAAGGTCCGTGCAGTTGCTGGAGGTGACTGCACTAGGTGCTCTGCATACGAAAGGGGATGCCAGGAACGATTGTAAAGGCAGTGAAAGGAAAAGAAAACCCAATTATAAGCCGGTGAAATTTAGTCGTCTGTGGCTTTGATGCCTTTTCATCATCAATTCGTTACACAGTGTGAAGGTGATTCTCCTGCTGGGATGTACGGGCATTATCCTGAAGCTAGATCAGTGATAAATTAACATTTTGCAGTGTTTGTGGAAACACTTGGAAGAAAGTGACAGATGCAAGGTCTGCACCTCAGACTGACATCTTAATTTGATATTTGTGCAGTTTTAGGTATACCATGGAAGTTGATGGACTGTTCCTATTATCTTCTTGTCTGACTTCATCAGGTGCTGTCAGAAATACCAGTGAAAGTTCAAGCTGTTGGAATGATTAGTGGGTTTTTTCCCCCTTTACTGAAAATAATGTAACTTGTTTCGATTCAGAGTATCAATACGGTAAAATCAGTGGTATTTCTCTCCAGTAACGCTAAGGTAGGAGATTAAGTTGTCCCTTTACTTACCAAGTAATGTTTATCTGGGGAACTATCAATGCAAAGGAAAAATTCCTCTTAATGCTCTCACTAATGTCTCCACACCAGTGAGGATGGATGTTAGCTGATTGTACTGAATTAATTGCGTGCGATTGAGTAGCATACTCTTGACATAGTGCTTATGGTAAAATACAAGTGGCTATTCTCTGTTAAATGAAGCAGTGCAAATTAAGACAGTATTCTGCTAAGCTCTCGTAGACATTTTTTATGCAGCAGTCATACCTTCTTGAGGGTGGAGTCTACCTAAATGTGAATGAACTCTTGAACTCATTCTTTAATTAGTACTACACAGCTGGGACATGAGAAATTAATAGAAGTTGGGTTTGTCCATTTGAACTAATGTGTAGGTTAGCCTCAGCGAATGCAAAAAGACTGCAAGAGCCGGTGGAAAGCTGAAGACTACCAGGGAAGTATCGGCTCCGGAATCCTCATTTTAGTCTGTGTTTCAAGCCAATATTAGTCCATCCCCCCAACCCAAAACAAGAGAAAAAAAACCCAATAAACAAACAAACCCTTCCCTCAGCCTCAGTTACCCCTTTGCTAGAAAACTGACTGAATTTTCTTTTTGAAATATTGGACAAACTGGCGACATGTTTCATCTGGTCGGTAGCTTTAAAAGTTCTGGCAGAGCACTGGAGCTCTTATGTGCAGGATCACCAGTTTATACCCAGAATGGAGTCCATCCACTACAGGCCCCGTGGGCTTTCTGCTGTGACTTGGATCCTTTTGTGCACATGCCTTCAGTAATTCAGGATGCATTGAAGGTTATTGCTCTGAAGCCAGTGCAGCAAAGTGCTTGAAAAGGGAAATGCTTTTTGACTGCCGTGGACTTCTCCCTGCAGCAGCTTTGAGCAGAGTATCAGTGCCTCTAGCAGTCTAGCCAAATGTCTTCAGTTATTTGGGGCAATCCTGTAAGGCAGTGCTGAAGTGCTTGTTACTATGATTTAATGGGCTGTAATTCTGTCACTACATTTTGGTGAAGTCCAGCTTGCAGTGACTCACTTGGTAGCATTATTTGCTCTTTCATGCAGATTCACTTTGATTTTAAAACTGATCCAAGCTCCAGAGAGG
The DNA here is from genome assembly GCA_013400535.1 of Scopus umbretta. Lineage (NCBI taxonomy): Eukaryota > Metazoa > Chordata > Aves > Pelecaniformes > Scopidae > Scopus > Scopus umbretta. The sequence goes on from VZTL01069849.1 coordinate 10,864, forward strand.
CTGGGGGAATGCCCTATGACTGCATAGCTTTGATGTCAGGGATTGAAAGAAAAATGTGGAAGGAATAAGATAAGTTTAGCTTGTGTTGGGACAGTATGATGGACTAATTTTGAGACTGACTTGAGGTGTCTGGAGGGTGTCTGGAGGGATGGGAGACAATGTGTTTGTTACAGGAAACCTGTGATGCTTTCCGCGGCTTGCAGTTAAATTAATTGGAGAATGGCAAGGAACAACGCCAGGCCAGAAATGGGCAGTTCTACCCATCTGTTAGTTAGGGCTTGCAGGGCATTTGTCATCCTTGGCTCTCTGAGCAGCACACAACAAGCAGCATTAACTGAATTTAACAGGTGGGCAAGTGGCAACAGGTACAGCTGAATTGTTCAAGTCATACGCTCAAGATTGAGGAACTAAAGCCCTTCTCCCATGTCTGGCTTTGGATGCTGGCAGCTTACTGCTGAAGAATTGACTGAGATAAAGGTCCAATTCATGCGTGCTTCCTGCCCTCTTTTTGTCTCAGTATGAGTAGTCTTAAAATTACAAGTCCAGCTCTCAAAAGCAGCTCTCGCAAATGGTTGTATGCGCTGGGGGGCTGAAACAAAGCCTGTTGCGGGGAGTTTGTGAGCGGCAACAGTTCATCTCCAAACGTGGAGCAAGTCCCACCTGCGCCTTCAGACAGCTGAGTCGGGGGGAGCATCCCCCTACCAGGGCTCTAGCAGGTGAGCTTGTGTTCTTGTTAGAGCTGTGAGCGGCTGTCACCAAGGGTTAGCGCATGTGTGCTCTGCAGCCTCTTTGCATCTGATGTGCTAATTAGCGAGCTCTGTGAACTGTTAATGAGCTGTATCAATGCCATTTTCCCCCTATAGCCCATGTAATTAAAGTAACCGAATCAGATACTTAGTAACAAAAAAGAATGATTCCAAACCATAATTCATCGCAGTCATTTTAAGTTATTCAGCGGTTACCTAATTCCAACACAGTACTAAATTGTGTTAATTCACTGGACCGCACTAATGGCCTGACCCAGCAGGACAGCACATCCAACTGCGCTCTGTAGAGCTCAGCCAGCATAAGCTGGCTGCACAGCCAGATTTTAGCCTGCATTGAAGCCTTTACTATTTATTCTTCCTTTAGTAGTTAGAGTCCTAGGCTGATTTTTCTCCTCTCCGGTTTCATGCCTAGAATTAACTGTGCCCATATATAAAGCTTAGCAGATGTTCAAGGAACCAAATCAGATACTTAGCTCCAGTCTGACTTTTTTTAAACTGTCACTAGCAAGAGAGGCTTTCTGCTGTAAATGCTTCTTGGCACTTGGAGGCACTCTCCTCTAATGGCCTTATGCAGCCCAGAATTATAACCTTTTCTGTGTATGATTTAAAAAAAAAAAACAACAGACAACAACCAGCAAACCCGCAACCCTATACTTTGAAGGCTGTAAGTCCATAAAGAAAAGCCTGAAAGTGGCAGGATATTTCAGGTAATGCTGTCTTTATAATGATACTGCATCCAACTCACCATTTCTGCAGGGAGAGTAGACTGGAAGTTGAAGTCTTGCTTTTAATGTCTTTTAGATCCTGAAATTCTAGACAGTCATTAGAGAAACTAAAAAATGGAGGCAAGTTCTGTATTGTCCTCCATTACATTAAACAGCATGACTGCTTATCCCTTACATCTCCTGTGTAGTTTATTGCACAGTGTAATTTATTCACACATTAGTTTATCAACAAGTCTTCTGTGAGTTGCATGTAAGGAGCACCTGCCAATGCAAATTCCAGGTACCATGCACTGAGTAGAGAAGGGAAGGAAATGACTCCTTTGCAGAACACTTACGATACTGATGGGGGATGAGCAAGGCCTAAATCTCAGCCCTGACTTCTTTATGACATTTTGCATTAACAGCTATCACTGTTCTGTTCCAGGTGCCAACCTCCTGTGTGTCCTGCATTCCTGGAGCCTTTTCCCTGCCCCTTGAGGTGCAGAATGCTGCTTTAGGTGGCCCCCCAAGTGTGGTGGCTTCTCTGTCCTGTCTGGACTGAACCATAGTGTCCTTCCAAAGCCCTCAAAAGACTGTATGTCAGAGCGATATCACTGGGAATGTGCTCTGGCCAGGATCTGTAATTAAGATCTGAACTCCAGACCTCAAGCTGCTGAGTTCATCAACAATTTGAAGGGGTACATTGTTTCCGAACTACTTTATTGACAGTTGCAATGATTCACTGTAAAGGGCTCTCACAAGCTCCTGGGTGTCCTTTTAAAAATTTTTAAAAGAAATAATCTTCTACCAGGCTGGAATGTATCCACAAATCCCTTCTTGTCTTTCAATGAGCCCTTTCCATCCTGAAATCTGCCAGAGGTGACCTGTGCCAGCAGCAGCAGCATTCTTGTTGAGCATTTATTTTCCCCTTTGTCTGAACCAATGACTAATATATACCAGTTACAAGCAAAACTTGTAAAATGCTGCTTGTGTTTCCCTGTCAAGGTCCATTGTCACAGAGCATAGTATAGACACGAAGTAAAACAAAGGCTCAATTACTAAATTGTTAGGTAATCTTGAGTGAGCCGTTTTACTGTCTGTGCTTAGATTATGCTCCTCACCACCCTGCCATGGCTCAGGCAATGTGCCCGAGATCACAGCACGCAGACTTTCAGTTGCTGAGGATGTTTTGGCAGTACGTAGATCTTGTCTGTGGAATGAATCCCATGTAATCATGAAGGACCAAAAAGAAAAAAAAAAAAAAAAAGATTTAGAACCGAGTTGCCTCCTAACTAGTGTGCCAAGTGGGAATGCATCTGTAGGCTCCAATCCAGCTGTTTGGTGTTTTAAACTAAGGCTGGAGGAATGGCTTTGAATTCTGGGCCTGAACCATTAACAAAAATCCCACTTCTGGTTGATGCAATTCCAGTTGGAAGGGAAGGGGTAGAAAGAAAGGTTTTGAAGAGGAAAGACTGCTTAAAATGCCTCATATTTTAGAGCTGTAGGCATCTGTTGTGACTTGCATTAATAAGTGTAAGAGTAAAAGAAGATGTATAGATTCATAAAGATCTGCCAAGCATTTCTTTATGCACTGGTCTTATAGCAAGTTCTGGCCAGTGCCAAAGCTGGATTTCGTAATTTGATGAAGAAGCATTGCAATACTGAGCAATATCATGCATTCTGAACAGGCACAGGGACAAGATTACAGCTTCATTCCCTATTAGCGGCTGTGGATGAATTCTTAGTGTAAAATATTGTTTCTGAAGATGTATACTGAATGAGAGGAAAGAGTGAGGTTTATCTCTCCATAAATGTGCTTCTCGGGGGAAGGCGACATCTAGATTATTTTCTTCAGTCCCCCAGAGAAGAAGATAGCTTGATGTTAACCAACTTTAATTTATGTAGTCATTATAACCTGATCACAGTGAATAATGCAGTGTCGCTTACTCATAACACACTCACATGAAATGGGTATTCTGGGAAAGTGAAATTGTCTTGTTGCCAAGTGCAGCGTTATCTTTACAGACAACATGTGGACAACTTTGCTGCTTATTTTACAAAGCCAGTGAACCAGTCTACATTTCTATGCACCATTTAAGTAATGCTAAACACACTTCAGTACAAGTTAGATACATTTACAACTATGGGATGCTTTCTAGTAATTCATTTACTTGTAATTGTTTTATACGTACATTGTATTTTTTCAGAAGGAAATAGAGCTGAGCACAGCTGCCACTATGGGGATGAAGTGGGCAAAGGACAAAGCTGGGCTGGAAAAGTAGAGGCAAGTCGTAACCTTATAGAAGAAATACATTCACATTAAGTACTTCTATTTTGTGAAGTCATGGAAAGATTGTGGGGTCTTCACTAGAGCCACACAGTCCCATTCAACATAATACATAAAGGCATCATCATACTTGCTGATACCTAGACCTCTTTACTAGGATGCAGTCCTCTGGTTTTTCACGAAGAAACAGCTACCTAATGGACACCTACTGCTTGAGGCATGTCTGAGGAATGAATATAATTAAATGAACGAGCTGCAGTCTGCCTTTGTTGGCAATATTTCGTTTTTCTAGATGCAAAGCAAAATTCTAGATCCAGTCTCTTCACAATTTTCCTTCAGGCTAAGAATCCTATTTTAGGGCTCTTTACCACCTTCTGAATCAGAAGTGACATATTAAGGCATTGTTTAAATAGAAGAATTAAGATCCAAGCACTTAGCACTAGCTGGCTGAGATCCTGTGTGAACAGCTCCCTGTTGGAAAGGACCTCGTACCTGGAACTCCAGGCTGCTGGAGACTCCCTGGCAAAGTTCAGCAAAAACGCTCAAATAAGTTTCCACATGCAACTGAGGAACTTCAGTGGGTGAGCTATCTACCAGCATTGGATAAAGTGGCAGCA